>CM043022.1:80149670-80228651 GCA_023690525.1 Holotrichia oblita | reverse complement strand
ACATAATATTGTGATTGACATACTACCATCAACGAATTGATGTCCATTGGGGGAATGTTACCTGTATCACATGTGGGAAATTGTATGTACATCGATTCATTCCTGTAGATCAAGTATTTTATGTTATTGATTAACAATTTGAACAGGTTGAGTTTTTCTAACGTTGATTCAAAAGTTGTCATTATAATTTGTAATACGTATTTCTTTTTAAATATTTCAATACGTATACTACTTCATTATTATTGATCAAGATCTAAGAATATCAACAATTTCTTGACCTATTCTAAGAATATTTTGTCCTGTGATGATTTTTTGAAAAACCTCCTTTGTTTCAACGATACAATGCGTTGTCATTAATATTTATTGAAGTCCTCTGTTATGATGTATACGAACGCCGAGATGACTGACATGCATTTCATCTATGAACTTGCTGATGGCAATGCACTGAAAGCTAGACGGTCGTGTATTGAATGATTTCCTACCCATAATGTCCCCGATCGAAAAATCTTCGAAAACATTCAGCGACGTCTTCGTGAAAAAGGCTGATTGAAACGGAGTGGATGGCCAGGAAGATCAATGACTGCAAGAACGGTACAATTGGAACAGAATGTGCTGGACATGATAGAGGAAGATCCTGATAGTTCGATAGACAAATTGCAAATACTTTGAACGCAAGTCATTAGGCAGTTTGAAAAATTCTTAAGGACATCCATACCACATTCAACGCGCTTAGGCACTACTACCTGCTGATTTTCCTCCACGCATTGCATTGGATGAAGCCAATTTCTCAAGAAATGCAATATGCAATTTTCATAACAACCATATGGCGCAGATAAAAATCCGCCGCAGGTATGTGACGATCGTTTTCAACATCTGTTCTCGTTGAATGTTTGGGTTGGAAATTGTGGGTGACTATCTAATTGACCGCTATTTCTACCACAAAGACTTGCGATGTGGTTTATGCACGATGGTGCACCAGCACATTTTAGTTTCGTTGTTCGTGATTTTTAACAACATACGGAGATTGCTGGATTGGTCGAGGTGGGCCACACGCATGGCCTGCCTGATCCCCAGACTTAAACCTCCTGGATTTTTTTTTCTGGAGATCTCTAAAGTCACTAGTTTACGCTACTTCAGTGGAGAATTTGAACGATTTGCAAAATCGAATAATTTCTGGGTGTAACTCAGAAACACTGCGTTTGAAAGAGTTCGGCAGTCAATGACGAGAAGATTGAATGCTTGTATCCAGGCCGGAGAAAGTCATTTCGGAACATTTCTTGCAGATTGGAGCAACTTACACGTACTTTTTGATAAAAATGTTGTCACTGAGGCAATTATCTATTCCCAGTCTCTTCGAAACAAAGTAGTTTTTCAAAATTGCCACATGTTTACCTAACAACCTGTATAATGTAACGTTTTTAGGTTAACAATACCAACATTTTTACAGATAGTCGAAATGTTACCTTACCAGTATAGAAGTCTGTATGGTACTTGGAACAAAAATAATTAGACAGCTGGCACAGTAGTGTAGAACCTAGAGACATAGAGGAAGTACCAAAAAGAACGTTTAAAATAGATTTAAAAATTGGCTACTCATTAACTGCGAGATTCTCAGTAGATGCGTTTATCATTTTACATGTGCCAACAATATCCGAAATCCTTTCCATAAAACAAAGAAATGGCTGATCTGCTTTTGTGGCAATACTTTTGGAACAGCAACACCTATTGGACTTTCTAAGTTAAAACGTATGAATCCAGACGTACTACTTCCAGAATTAGTTGCGCTCATAGCCACAAAAAAGCACTATGAAGATCGAAACTCTTTCTATTTGGTTTAAAAATTTTGTTAAATTCAAAGTGGCTGGATCTTATTTAATAATATTTATGACGTAGAAAGTCATTTAACTTGTACAGGCTGACCGATTTTCGAAAGTTTTCGAAGATTCTATGGAATCTATGGGAGGTACGGTCCCAGAGCTTTTTTATTTGAAAAATAATAATAGCCCTAACCAAATTCCGATACCTCTTATCGTCTTTAAACAACAGTGTTTTTCGATTTTTTTTTATAGTTTTGATCACCTTTTTTGTTAGAAGAAATTAATTGTTAATGTTTTAATAGGTGATGATTTTTTTTAATGAAACGGGGAAGGAGATGTATTGGGTTGCAAAAGTATTTGATCAAACTTCACTATAACACATAATCATGCCCCTGTACTCCTTAAAAGATTACAGAACAAACGACAAAGTAAAACCCAACACTATGAGTATGTTGAAGTTTCTTTTACACCAAAACCTTCCAAACACTTAAACACAAATCTATTTTTAACCAATTCTCAGCTGTAAACAATTTATAATTAGCCATAATTCAATTGGATTTCCCCAAGAAAGATTCACCATCTTCTACCCATTCCTCCATCGTGTTAATTGAATTTCGACAGATCCAGCGGTTATTTACTTCCGTCTTCGTCAATCCGGCGTCCTCGGAAAACGGTTAATTTAAAAAACAGGGGGCGATAAATAAATAGAGACTGTCATCCTGGTTATTTCTCGTCCGCTCCTCCTCCGCCGAATACGGCTGCTCTTATTTACTTTCGTTCGGAATTTTTCTTGATATTTTCCTCCTCGTCAGAAGTGCAGGTATCTTAATTGGCATCTAAATCTAATTAAGAGGACAACAAGGAGACAGTACCGAGCTTTTAGATGTTTAAGAATTAAAAAAATAATAATCATTACGTTTGGAAGATATCTAGAAATAGCATAGAGATTGTCTGGTAGCTCAGATATTTTGGATATGTATTGTTATTTGGTTTATTATTTTATTTTATTTTTTTTTTTTTGGACGATTGTAGATAATATCTTCAATTAAACTTTTTTATATAGTATTCCTTACGTTTTACTTTACTTTAAAAGACTTCATCTGTAGTTTATCCTCGCAATTTGATATTGCTTTCGAAGAATTTTACTTTGCCAGGACGGAATCCTGTTCGACGGATTGTACCCAGATGTAATTTTACCACTTCGTAAAGTGAAGGAGGCCAGGAACGTAATCTCGTGTTAAAGAAGGTGTCGACTTTTACAGTAGCATCTTATTACGTAAAAATTGCGTTTTTCTCATATCAGGTTAATCCATTCAGAAAATAGGAACGAGTTTTCTGCAATAAATATATTAAAAAATGGCTTAAACTTGTTGATTCTACAGCACATTTATAATATATAGAGCATCCAATTTATATGGAATAATGTGTGTCTCTTTAAAACCTAATATAAATAGTGTAGTATACAGAATAACACCTTTAAAGCGAGAGAGCCAATGGTGAGCTGGTTCTAGACATAACATCCATAACATGGTCGTCACAGGGATCAACTCTAATATGGTAAGATTCATTCGCTGTTAAAATAAAGGATTCCATCTCTTCTCTCAGGTCTGCTTTCGTGGGTGTGCTTCTGGGTCCCCTTCTGGAACCTACGCTTTTTTTGATTTTCTTGTACGACCTTCCCAGTGTTCAGGGCATCCACCGCGCCATATACGCTGATGATACGGCAATTTTGCCTCCTCTAGAAGCGAAGCCCTCGTCTGCCGCCAGTTGCAACGTAGTTTTAATGATATTTTGCACTAGACCAACAGGTGGCGCCTTAGGATCGATAAGGCTAAGTGCGTGGTTTTAGTTTACCACGCGACGAAGGTCTCCCCATAACCATCTATGGGCAGGGGCTCGCCGGCTCCTCTGGGGCGACTCCGTTGTGTACCTGGGAGTGACTCTTGATCGGGGACTAACACTGCTACAGTATTACTCGGGCAGTCTTCTTTTTATGAGATTAAAAATTAGAATTTATTACACGTTCCTGCATCCCATCTTGACATGCAAAGCTTTAACTTGATCGAAGATTGTTAAAACACATCTCAGAAGACTTGAAGCCCAGCAACATTCTATCTTGACGAGCAAGAGACGCAGAGACCTACAAGTTCCGTCCTTCCAAGAGCTCACCTACCAGCTAGCCTGGAAGACCCTGGACCGGATAGCGAGTTGCTGCCAGGCGGACCCAGTTGGCGATCTATCGATAAAATTGAGTCTGACGCCCTCGAGGCTATCTTGAAGGACAGATTTCTTCGTTAGCACCACATCACATTGCAGTCAGTAGGGGCCGCATCTTTGAAGAAGTTCCACTCAGCCCTAGAAAGAGAATGGCAGGAAATTTTTGTTTTGGATGGTTTTTATAATGATTGATGTCACTTAATATCGTTTGCAATATCTTCCTTTCAACGAACCAGTACGTCCACCATTTTTGTAAATGTCACAAAGTACATCAAACAATTCCTGGTCAAAATTAATTACGTTTGACATAGAACCTTTTGCTAAACTAAAAGTGCAGTTTACCGTGTTCAATAAAAAACATATCAAGCATCAATCAACAGCACACAAGCTACAAACGATACACCATTTTCAATTAGCGCTTGTTTGCGTTAATCTACTTTAAATGCATTCAATTTTTCGTTTGTTACCATAGAGATTAATTATTTACTTAGTGATCAACTGTTGTCTCCCTCGTTTAAACTGTGATTCGTTACTTGATCGTGAAAGCTCATTTTCAACAATGTAATTAAAATAACTGCAAGGCAATAAAGAACTTAAATACGCGAAATCGGACACCTATGGAAGTTTAAACTTACATAAATAACGTTGATTGTTCTTTGTTCTGTTTGAGTTCTTTGCTGCGCACGGGTCCCAAAAAAACAGGAAGTGTCCGTTTGATGTTAAAGCGCTAGGTTTAAAGCGCACGTGTAATTAAAAATAACTTCAAAATTGGGTCTCGAATCGGGGGCGACTTTTAATCTGTTGTTTTCGTTTTGTTCTGTTTTCTCGATTGTCGTTGGCTTGTTAAACGAATGAAACCGAATATTATGTGCGAAGTAAAATTAAAATTGCAAATTTTGGCGAATTAGATACGCTAGAGCGAGCGAATAATATGTGTGCAGTGTTTTAATGATTGAATGCTTGAATTAATATTTATGGTAACTATTTTTGTTGCAGGTATAAGAAGGATTTAATTAGGAGATCTAGTGGAGGTTTAGGTAAGTTTATACTGCAGTTTTGACAGTTACTTTTATATATTTATTTATATTTTTCAATATTACTAACTTTATTATTTATTAAAATCATAAACTGCCCTAAATAAGATTTTATTTGAAAGCGCGGTATGTTTCTGTATACACGGAACCACCTTGCTATTTTGGGCAACTTTTAAGTTAAATGGACGCATGGAATAAAAACTTCCCACGTACTTTTAATACTTCACAACCTTAAATGTAAATCTTGTTTGAAAGTTGTGATGAAAGGGACTATATCATGGCAATTTCACGTTATAAAAAAATAACAATAATAATAATACTACCTTTGTAAAAATCTTGATTTTGTTTGGTGTCATTTTTTTTCTCATAGCCAAAATAAGAAACAAAAAACGAACAGAGGATAAAGAACAACATTAAAAGTACAATTTTACAGTTTCACTGTTTGATGTCGTTATAATGGAGATGAGTTTATTAAAATTAAAGCTCAGACTAAATCGGCGAAGTGGAAACGTGGTCTCGTTTAGAAAGAAATAAAAAAAAAATTCAGGCGGACAGTTTTATTAGAAGAGAGTCCACTTTCACGGCTGCAAAGGCAAACAAAAGGATTTTGCATTTAAATGTCACCTTAAATAGGTGTAGGTAAAAAATTAACCGTTTTAAAACGAGATTCATGCATGACAAATTCAGGATTATACTCGGATTTGATGAAAGTTATAAAGTTTAGGAAAAATTCTAGATAAACACCGTCCGTTTACTAATTCAGTTACTTTTGTAACATTTTTAATTCATTAATAATACAACTTTATACATCGCAATTAATCAACTGGTGTTCATTCATGTTCGTACAAATTACCATCTCTAGCATCTAACCTTCGAAATTTAAGCCTACGTATGTGTAATAGAAACAAACTTCAGATTTCCCTCCAACTATATTTACTCATTAGCCTTGTTCGGTTGAATGTTTTCCACGCATTATGGACAGTTAGCCATAATGCGTTGAGAACGGAGAGTTTGATTTATTGACAGTAATAACAATCAATTACGCTACTCATTACTTATGCAGAAGTGTTTATATTAGAAAAACATAAGCAGAAGTTTTGGCAATAGATATACATAGGTTGATGGCGCTACTAGTATTAAATCCATATGATTTTTAGACTGTTAGGACTACTAGGACTATTAGTTTGTGAGATATAGCATTTTGAGTGAAGCAACTTTTGTTAGTTTGAAAAAAATGGATAAAAAGGAATTTAGAGTGCGAATAAAGCATTGTTTCTTGGCGAAAAAAAATACTGTTGAAGCCAAGGCTTGGCTTGATAAATATTACTAAGACTCTGCACCAGGAAAGTCAACCGTTGAGAAGTGGTTTGCTAAGTTTAAAGGAGGTGAAATGAGCACTGAGGACGATGTACGCAGTGGACGCCCCAAAGAGGCTGTTACCGACGACAACATAAAAAAAGTCCACAAAATAATTTTGGATGATCGTTAAGTGATGTTGATCGAGATAGCTGAGATTCTAAAGATATCAAAAGAACGTGTTGGACACGCAAATTAATGTTTGGGTGTGCGAAATCTCAGTGCAAAGTGGGGCCCACGCGAGCTCACAATCGACCAAAAATAACGAATTGATGATTCTGAGCGGTGTTTCGAGCTGTTCTATCGTAATAAACCCGAATTTTTGCATCGATATGTGACAATGGATGAAACCCATTTGAAGAAGAAGAAAGTGCTTTTCTACCAAGACAATGCACCGTGTCACAAATCAATGAAAATGATGGCAAAATTTCATGAATTGAGGTTTTGAATTGCTTCCGCATCCACCGTATTCTCCAGCGACTTTTTTCTGTTCTCAGACCTCAAGAAAATGCTCGCTGGATGGAAATCTAGCACCTATGAGGAGGTAATCACCGAAACTGAAGCCTATTTTGAGGCTAAAGACAAATCGTACTACAAAAATGGTATCGAAAAATTGTATGACCGCTATAATTGTTGTATCGCTCTTGAAGGCAATTATATTGAATGAATACTATGTTAGCCTACGAACTTTTCAGCGCAACTGTTAATATTGTTTTTACAATATTTTGCTCCAATACAAACTGTTAATCCAATTCAATTCAAAAGAACACAAGTAGGACCTCTGATGGTATTCCCAGTATTTTGTTTTGCAATGCTCTTTGCGTTTTAATAAAGACTGTAAACTATGGAAGGCTCCTCAAAATATCTGTCGAGGCGAGCCAAACAATAACGCAGTCAAAATCAAAATGCTTCATAGCCAAGACCTTATATCATGCCACCACATGAGATAGCCATTGTTCAACCCCTACCAAACAAAACTCCATCGATTAACGGACTACTAAGAGAACTTATCCAGAATTAATGCGATGATAAACATGAACACATATGATCTAGAAACCAATAAGCCAACCTACAAGGAATATGCAATGACAACAATCACAATCAATCAAGCCAAACATCCACTAGATGTTTGCACATATTCTAAATAGATTCCTCTATAGTATTATAGCTGTTAGCATCCACTCTAAGTGGAGATCCAACACAAGGAGTGACCAAATTATATAAGCTAGGGCTAGAGCTCTAGCATCGTCAGAGCAAACTGACAAGCATACTAGATGAAATATCTGTCGAAACAAAAATGACACATGTACTATAGTATTAAGACCTAATTTTTGAATCAAGATTTGCTTTAATAGAAGGTCTCGTGGTCTGTCTAGTGGTGTATAATTATTTTAAAAAATGAGAGACAAAATTATGAACAGACCTCCAGTCCAAATTACAAGCTATAATTGGCAAAACCAGTTAAGACCGTTTTGGTACCAACTCCTTCATGTATGTAGAGTTTACTTTAAATTAAAATAATTTGAATTTGTCACCAAGCAATTCCATACATAAATACAATAATTTTAAAAAGGACTTATCGTACAATGCATTCAAATAACTAGTTTTGCCTAGGCCAGACCAGTTTTAAATTTAATTAGGTCGTCCTACGCCCTTTAAGGTAAACGATTTTAGCCTAAACCAAACTAGTTAATCCTAGTATGAATCCACAGACTCCAGAATAGGCTGGTATGGTTTAATCTAAATTAGTTTTGCCTAATCGAAAACAATTGAGCAAGCATATCAAGACTTGTGGATACGGAGAACCTCCTCAGCGTGTTCCACGCCACTCATGGGTAGTGCATTCGTTGATTTAAAAATTAATTCTACGTTTAACTGGGTTTTTTTTAATTGTGTTAGTGGATGAGTCTGCGTTTAGTAGACAAGCCGGATTAAAAACAATGAAATAATGGAGAGGAAAGTTATTGGTGGAAATTTGGTGAAGTGGCAATAAAAAGTCTTTCTAACATAATGTTTTGTCATCCGGCAAATGTTTAGAACTTGTTTAACAAATTGGAAATGTGAAAAGCTGTTTGGACAGAATGAAAAAAATTTAAGACACCTTCTTGGGATGTTAGCAGACATCTAAAAAATATCTCAAATATTACAAAAGAAATGAGAGGCGTCTTTTTAACTAGTCGTGGTTTATTTTAACGAAACAAAATAGAAAAAGATAATAGAAAGAAAAGAGAATGTTTCAAAGCCTATTCCTCATTTCAGAAATAAACAGCAGATTCCCAGTTGATTTAATCGATTTTTGGTCACAACCAGATAAAAATTTTAACTTTAGAAATTTGTCAATACTGTCAGGAGTGAGTTCGCTAGTCTTTGGCCAGAACCGAAAATTCTTTACAACCAAGAACTAGATTGGAGGGTTTGAGATATTGCCAGTTCATGAAAAACCTGTTCAGGAATAAAACAATCATCATACAAGGCACCATTTTTATAATATGAACAAAGGCGAAGGTTCAACAACTGAAATGGCTGTGGCAAAATCGTGGCTAAAAATCTATTAAAGCAAATTTAAAAAAAAGAAAGCTATCTGTGACAAATCTTACTCACACGGAGGTGACGACAGAAACATCATTGCAGTAGTTTTTCAGAAAAATTATAAAAGTCTTTACAAAGCTGGCACCAAACATGGGGTACGAAAAATTTTTAGTAGAAGAATTATTATGGACACTGTGGCCACATGACATTCAGTGGGATCAGGGGAAATTCAAACCTTAACATAGGATTTGAAAACTTTCTCGAAGCCTATCCTGAACATCGTTTTTTATTTCTTTCCATTGCTTGTACAGCGTCGTTGAAATTTTGTTTGTGAGGGTCTAAGAATTCCACTAGTCTTCGATAGTGACCGATATAATCGATAACATACAATGAAGACGCGTCAGCATCATACACATATATCTCAAGATATTTAAATCACCTATCAAGTGTTTTCTTGACTTGTACTTCTTTAATTCAGTATAGCTACCAGGACACATTTTACAGGCAAAAAAGCGGCCGTGGAACAGCTTTAATCTTACCGCAAAAAAACCGGAGGCTTTAGCAAGTATTTTCCACGACAATTTTGAAAAACTCAACTTTAGCAACGGACGTTGGTGTAATTGAGATCACTCTGCGAGCAGTTTTTTTTTTCGCTCGCCAAAGCCATTTCACGCCGTACTGGAAGCGTGACGTATTAATAATGCAAAACACTTTTAAAAATTCAGGTAGGCACAGGAAGGAAGTTAACAAACAGTTGAGTAGACGCGAAATATAATGCGAGTTTTATGCGGTAAAGTCTGGGGGCCTCGCGAAATGTGTCTAGCTACTTATGCAGAATTATCATTATCTCTCTTAGTATTTCGTTTTTGTTAGATGGGATATAAGAATATATCAGATGGAAGATTACGCTTTATCTTTCTTAGTTTTATGAGTAAATATATTATTCTTTAATGCTCAAACTTTGTATCAAAAGCTCCGCTACAATTTAACTAAGGTTAAAGCATTACACTTCTTCGATATGCAGTAAATACTGTCACAACTTTATAATTATTCTTGCTACATTTGGTAAATCGAACATGTAAAGGTTGACATTCAGAGATAAAACAGACGAAATCAAATTTAAAATTAATATCTGATCAGTCTATTTCAAACAAAAATCTCCATTTCCACATAAAATTTTTTAAATGAGTTTATGTTTTTAATTAACTACGGGTGAAAAATTAAATCCCGTTAATGTTTTAAACAGTTGTTTGCATATGTAGGCGGCTAAATTAAAACTGCCTCCGGTAGTAGCATATAAAATTAACGAGACAACCAGCTTGTTTTGGAAATACGCGTGCATATCAACTACGACTACAAAAAAAAATCATGCAAACTCCGCTCGCTAGAAACCGCATCTAGGGAAATATAAAAAAAAATCCCCAATAAAAAGTTTTACGTGTTTGTCACCGTTAGTTCCTCTAGGTTTTACTTCGCCACAATTTTATTATACGCGCAAGCTTTTTTTCAAGTGTAATTATTCCCTGGCGAGTTAAGCAAGTGCCAAAATTGCCTATGCATATTAATTCGAAATTTACAAGCTTCACCAAGGAGTTAACGTGCTGAATGCAAAATCGGAATATATGTACTACATTAAACAAACGACAAACAGCTCTATACGCGTTTGAACTCGACGAATAAAGGAGACAAGATGAGAATGTTGAAAATATTTATTACCGTTTTCGGAAAAATCCGAACGTGGAACGAAAGAGTGCTATCAATTCTTACGCGATTATTTTCAGCTTCGGTAGTTTCAGGAAATGTACTACAGATGCCTACACACATCGTAGCGAGACATTTGAGGAAGTCGTTAAGACGAACGTGAGAAGTGATACACTAAAAGCTTTTTATCTAGAGCAAGCTGCACGCAATGTGGTTTAAAAGTGCCAGTAATTATTTTGTTTCTAGGTTATTCATGTACCTTGTTCTTTTTGCAATCAGATAAATATCTCACGTATAGCGATTTTATTTGATGTTCAAAATAATTAATAAATTTAATACTTACTCAATAAATAATTAGAAATTATTTTAGTCACATCAGAATATAGCATACCAACCTCTTCAGGGCTTTAACTCAGTTTTTAGATCAATTTCTGAAGTGACTTCGTGAAACTGGATCGTTATTGGACAAAATACCCCGTTCTCGTTCTCATCCAGTGCGCTCAGCGCAAAACATTGCTGCTGTTGCTCAGAATGTGCGTAAAAATCCATCAATCCATCCCTGAGACAAATTTTGCATAAACATGTAGATGTGTAGGTCTACAAAGTTCAATTAGTCCAAGAACGCTAGAGAGACGAAATATCTTGGGGTATGGTTTGATCAAAGGCTCACGTGGAATACACATATCCAAAAAACAACCAACAAAGCTACTCTTGCCTTGGGCAGGTGCAGGAGGTTACGTCAAAAAACTGAGGCCTTAGTCCCAAAATGACTATGTGGCTATATACCAGAATAATTAGACCCATGACAGCATACGGAGCAATAGCATCGTAGCAAAAGGTGAGACAGGCGCCACAGGGGCAATGAGATCGACCCCCACCGCCGCAATGGAAGTAATTCTAAACCTGCCACCACTACAATTTTTTATACAAGGAAGCGCTAGATCTGCAGCTTGCAAACTCATGCACAGTCAAGCCTAATAAGGCCCTTTCAATGAGCTTCAGCAAGGACTCGATATTCAGGCTGAGGTTGCAGCGATTCACCATTCTGTCAGAGAAATAGATAGATTGACCGAACCAGGTAAAAGCGTCGCTATCTACATACTCTGATAGTCAAGCAGCACTTAGCGTAAGAGCCCTAAATGAGGTGGGTACCCAAAGGAAAATATCTTTGGCCTGGGTACCTAGCCACATGGGCGTGAAGGCAAACGAGACGGCAAATGAGCTGACCAGACGAGGTTCGTCAAGGGTTCTAGAAGCGGACCCTTCCTTCGGCATCACCAAATCACAAATTAAAAAGTCCATCTGCGAATGGACACAAAATAGGTCCAAGGAATTGTGGAAAAGATCACCAGAACAAAGACAGGCAAAAGAGTTCGTAAGGGTACAGAGGTTTACTAAAGACCTACTGACTAAAGACAGGAAGACTGTCAAAGTGATAGTAGGTCTGATGACCGGTCACTGCAGACTGAATAGGCATATGTTTAACATCGGCCTGGCAGATAATGCTCTCTGCAGATTCTGTCAAGAGAAAGAAGAAACCCCAGTTCATGTTTTATGCCACTGTAATGACCTATCGAGGACAAGGTTTCTAACAATGGGCGTAGACAGCCCCGCAGCCAACAGCTACATAAAAGAGCCGCTCTCAAAAATGATACGGCTAATTAAGAAGGCAAAACTAGAGAGCGTTCTCTAAGGAAAAGGGGGATCACAATAGGTCTGCAAAGGTCGCGATGAAACAGGTTCGCATGCCACCCTATTCCTAACCTAACCTAACCTAGTCCAAGAACTGAAGTCTCATGATCATCCAATATGTTTTCGGTTGGCCCAAAGGGCTTGAAGTCATTTGGCAGGAGGACGTTTGGTCTCTACAGGATGGTGCTACTTGCTACATAGCCAACGTTTTCGAAAATCGAATAATCATCGGAAATTCTTATATCAATTGGCCGTTTCGGAGCTCCGATTTGAGCCCGTTGGACTATTTTTTGTGGAGAGCCATTAAGAATAAATATTACACTAAACATCTAAAGACGATTGAAGTCTTGAAACACGAAATAAAAATTGATATTCATGGCATTCAAGCCCAAACAATAAAAAAAGTACTTGATAATTGTGTTGATCGGATGACGTACTGTAGGCTTATACCTACCTGAGTCAAATTCCAAACATTAAATGACCCACCCGTTATATGTATAATGTAGTTATCATATAATCTTCTATTTATACATATCTGTTACCTTTGAACTTTAATCCAATAGTACATAACTTCAATATTTTATATTATGAAACGTTACCGAAATTAAAAACAAACAAGGCTACTGGAAAAAAGGCACCAACCATTGATAAATCATGCAGCATTCCTACGTATATCTTCCTCTTTTTTGATATTCCTCCCTAATGGACAGAAAGCAAACGGTAGGTTTAATTAATCCACTTCATTTCATTTTAATCGGTACACGAATTGAGGAGTGTGCATGTTGTACCTCCAGCGGCGTATCCTATCTGTTGCTTCTATACAGTTCTCTGTTGTAATCAAATATTTAGACTTTGCGGTAACTAGTGCTAATCTCGTTATGCATTAAATTCCACGGGCGCTTTGCAGTTCCACTCGCCCGAAACATCGCATTTCAACTTTAATGTATATCGCCCGGAGATAAAGCCCAAGTGATAAATATTACGTTTAATATTTGCATCATCTGTACGATAAATCAAGAACTATCTTTCGTGTAATATAAATTCCTTTTATAGTTCACTTTATTGTTGAAAAGTTCTTAAAAACTATAAAATTTCAAATGATAAGTTGGTGAAAGGTGAACGATAACCAGAGAAACTCTACTCCTTTATTGTCAAGTGTTGATAAATGAGTTTGTGAGTTCAGATAGTGGAACTTCAAAATCTATTACTGTGTCGTTAATTGTTAAGAAATTTTGTCAACACATTATTGTTTGGAAAAGTTTGAGTTAGCGGAGATTGCAAGCGTCTCTAAAAACTGCCTAACATACAGAATTTAATTGAAGAATTGACTATAAGAAGGTTATCCACGAGGTGGCAACCATGGCTGCCCAAAATTGATCAAGAATTGGTACAAATATTTCTGGTAATTTCATCACCATAAACAGACTGTACCAGATCTAGGCTAGTCTAAAAAAAATACAAAGCGTTTATTATTTTGACTGTATATTCAAAATAGTCTCCTTCACCACAGGAAACGTTCAACGTTTAGTATGAAGCTCGAAGTCTTTTGAATGACTAGGATGGTATCGAAACGATTTCCTTTCATCGCAGCTTCAGTTTGGGAAACAGCAGGATGTTGTACGGAGCCAAATGAGGTTATGGCTCTCGATATTGCGGTCGCACTTGTCGAATTCTGGTCCATCATCGTTGTAAAACGCCCAGATAATATTCTGCGTTCATTGTCTGATCTTCTGCGACGAATAATTTCCTTTGAATCTATTGCATCGAACATTGTCTTGATTTTGCTCTTCTGTAAGCGTAACTTTTTCTCTTTTGGATTTTCTAGTTATTTTCATGCCTCACTCTGACGTTTTTTTTTTCGACTCGTATTGAAAACATCACGTTTTATCACCAGCTACAATGGTTGACACGCCTGTCGGATTCCTTTGGAACATTTTTAACTTTGCAATGCTGAACTGTCCAGTTTCCTCTTTGATGAACTTTGTAGGCACACAGCGGTTGCTTCGAAATTTTTTTTTGATTTTCTCGATGTTTTCTTCATTGCGAGTACTTTTTGGCGTCTCTGTTGGGTAATCGTCTGCAAGGTCCTCACGACCGTCTAAAGTTTTATTCGAAAACGATAGATTTTTCCTGGATAGATTACCAAAGAATAAATTATGCTATAAGCATTTGAAAAAGTTGAATATGTGCACATAATTCTGCAATAACTCTATAAAAACTGAAACAGACGTGTACCAACTCTAGTTCACTTGTTTCTAAGGGCTTTCTTGTTTCTCTCGCTAGAACAACTAAGAGTGCGAACACGGTATAAAAGCTTCTAATTTTCTTTTCTTAACGTAATTATAACCTCCTTTAATTGCTAGATCCAATTCTGTTTCCCTTATCGCTCTTTTTACCACAGCACGACATTAACTAAATTGTTATTAATATTTTAACATATTTACATTTGATGTTAGTGATATTTCACGAAAGATATACATTCCGCTCAGTTTTCGCAGTAACTTTATCTTTTTGTTTTAATTTACATTGCGATAACTTCTAGATTACCCTTTCTAAATTAAAGCAGAATATAACTAAATTGACAAGTGGTATTAGAACAGTATATTAAAAAAAAGAATTATTAATCCAACCTAATCATTTTGTTTTTATGTTCTGTTTAAATACCAGGAGCGCGAAGATTAGAATTTTTGATGTAGGACTTACGAGTGAATACCCTTATTTAATTTGATTAGCTGACAACCGATCGACAGCAGGATCAGGTGTTAATATACCCATCAAGATTAAGCATTGTCGACGGTTAAAATACGACTAAAATAAGCGCTCAAAATCGGTCGGTGGGATTGTTTATAATTTTTTATGTGGTAGTATTTTCATCTCGGTAATTTTTATTTCAAGTTAATGTTGTAAACTTAGATCACAGTAGTGTAACATTATGATTAGCTTTAGTATTAAAAAATTACGTGCATATATAACTTTTGATACTAGATGACACTATCTCTAATCGTTTTCAGGACTGTTTGATTTTAGAACTATCGACAAATCTAGCCATGAATAACCCTGTATATGCATAGGTATATGTAGCTGATTTTGACTCTCTTTTCCGTAAGATTGACAGGTTAATAAGACCAGAGTAAACAGCTAAAATTGCTGTCGCTGTCATACATTTTAGTGATAAAGGGCTGACTCTTATTTAGCTTGACAGTTGAAGACGTCTGCTGAGACTTACAATCACAACACAGCGGCAGTATTGCTGCCAATTATTATTCTGTATATATGCTTTCTACAAACAAATGAAATGAAATCTCTTGTGATATGTATTTTTTGTTGCTAAACAAAAAAATTATGAAAATTTAGGATTGACATGACATCGTAGCAAAGTTGCTACTGAATATAATAATGTTTTTTAAGGGTTCCTAAGTCTATTGATTAATTTCCACTAAACTACATCTTTAGCTACTGCTTTCTTGTGTACAAGAATGTACACCTGCGTAATCTATACAAACACCTATTTAGAATAACTAAACATTTAGCAACAGATATTACTTAATGAAGTTAACTTCCAGTTATCTACCTCGTATCCATTATTAATAAGGGAGAAACATACACCCCATCCGCATGCCTACAGACGCAAATATCTACCAGGCAACTTAATTCTCAGTATATCATCACATACAAACACACCAAACCCACATGCACATGCATAAGCGCCGAACAATAAACAGTCGGCTAGCAAACACGACCACCACGGCAAACAAACAGCGCAAACGACGACAGTAAATGCATTACAGGACATTATTCTTGCAGGAGAAGACTACACGTAGGTATATACATACGACTAGAGCGGCGAAGTCCTTTAGCATTACCTCATGGTTTGTTCATCGAGTGATATAATTAGCACCGTAGGTATGATTCTCCGTCGGCAACTATTTACCTCTTTTATGCGTGACTATTTACGAGTAGAAAGGACGCATAATATAAGGGCTAATGATGCGTGCAATTTGCTCATGGTGGATTGAATGTATTCCCGATATGCTGAAGGCTATCGTAGAACGAATGTCGTGGGTGTGTTTCATTAACACATTTATACGTATATGTATTATATATCGCGATGAACTCAAATTTGTGGGATCGTAGATATTAGAATAATTCCTCCTGACGGCGCCAGTAAATTGTTTCTTTCCTCTTAACAGATTTATACATCTGTAATCCCTTTGATACCATTTTTGACAGGACAAGTCTCAGTATCCTGAATTTCATAATAGGCAATTAAAAAATCAAATGTGAATCTGTCACCATTTTAAGCTAAATACTCAGGCATGGCAACTTCATAGAGATGAGTTTCGTTGAGAATTTTGTACCATGACCGATTCAACTTGATTCTTTTGCTTCCTTTGCATATCTTAACATCAACGTCTACGCTGTACTCTAATACTGCATTTAAGGCCCTACCTTTCATTGGACATATATTTAAGTCATCCTGTGAGGGTAAAATTGCTCACAGGCGACTCAAAAGTAAAGATTGGTCACTAGCATTTACGATAAAAATAGATATGGCAACCCAGCATCGAGTTTCGTTCTTATCATCTGGCAGCGGGTGTCTGACTTTGTATAACACGAAAAAATCTGCAATAAAATGTTCGAAGTTGCATTATCTTCACTGGCATCGTAATAACAATCGCAATACCTTCTGTCACTCATTATCAGCAAAAATTTATACCTACTCTCCTGTAGCGTTACCACATGCCATGATCTCTGCTTTTTTTTGCTCATGTTTGAACAGGTAACATTTTGTACTCAAACTAGTTTTTTCACAGTTGTAGATCTGCTCTGTGGTATATGCTTCTTCCTTTTGCCACCAATTTTGTGTTCGCAGACAATTTTTTTCTGATAATGCTCAAAGCGGCCTACACTTGCAGTAAAAGTTTTCATATTTGGTTTGAAGTTTTTTCTTGTAGGATGGGTCCCCGTTGATGCTGACGCCCGGTTGCTCAATCAGTCTTCGAATTTCTTCCTATTTCTACGCCAATCCCTAACACTAATTTCTTCAACACCATACATCTAACTTTATTGTAATAATAACCTTGGCATCAAACAACGTAACAAAAACAACCGCAAGGAAGTTACCAGTTAACACAACAACACCCTGATTTTGCACAAGACATGGGGGAGAGGGAAAGGGTTGGAGCACACCGCAGGAAACGAGATAGTGACAATTCTATTCTAATTCAATTTCTAAGCAGCGTCACTTGTGTCGCACAAGAGCGTAGCCAGGAATGGGCAGGGAGGAGAGCGGATCATGCCTCTCCCCCTCCCAGGACCAGACTTTTTAATCAAACTTTGATTATTTTAGAAAAATTTTTATTTTATTTTGATTTTTTCATCCACATCCATTTGCGCGAGCGGCGTCAAACATGATCTTCCTTTGTCTAAGCATGACCTAATATTCGTACAACTTGACCTGTCTGCACCGCTGCATGAACCGTGTTACAGAACGTTCAGAAATTTTCGTAACTTTCGCTTCGGCGATTTCGATAATGATTTAAGGGCACTCCCCTGGCACAATATTTACACTGTTAACGATATAAACCAAAAACTCTACATTTTCAATAAGTTTGTGTGGGAGCTTTTCGATATACACGCCCCTTATAAAACGGCTTGCTTTCGGAAACCTAGGGCTCCGTGGCTCACTGACAATATAAGGCAGATGATGTTTCTTAGAGATCAAGCACTTAGAGATGCTAAGCGGAAGAAGACGCCAGCTGCCTTTGATTATTATAAGCAATTCCGCAATTATACCACGGCTGCAATTCGTCGCGAGAAACGTGCTTACTTGCAATTCACCTTCCGGAATTCAAGCTCTAGAAATCTTTGGAGCACTCTAAAAACACTGAACATCTCAGCTTCCAAGAGGAAAGCCATCATTCCTGATCATTTGACAAATGTCGGTGGTATTAATAACCACTTTATTGCTGCCATGTCTCAACTTCCAGTCAACTCGGATCTAATGAAATATTACATGACAGAAACATCTGCCAATGCTCGATTTACTTTCACATTGGTTGAAGCCAATGACGTTATGGCGCTGCTGTCTTCGATCAAGTCTCTATCCGTGGGGTCTGATGGCATCTCACTTAAAATGCTTCTTCTATGTTGCCCGTTCATTCTGCCCACAATCACACACATTATAAACAGCTGTCTACTAGAAAACTTTTACCCAAGCTGCTGGAAAACTAGTATCATCATACCATTAGCTAAAAATAATCGTCCTACTTCTCTAAACGACTTGCGTCCTATTTCAATCTTGCCAACTTTATCCAAGGTTCTTGAGAAGGTTGTCGCTAGGCAGGTTCGGGCATTCTTAGAAACCAATGACGTTCTACCAGTTGGACAATCGGGTTTTCGGCCAGGATACGGATGCTCCTCGGCTATGGCGCACGTGACCGATGATATATTCAAGGCGATCGACAATGACGAGATCACGGTACTGGTCCTACTAGACTATAGTAAGGCGTTCGATACCATAAATCATAGCCTTCTTCTATCCATTCTCCATTTCGTTGGCTTCAGTCAGGAAGCAGTTGACTTTTTCCGGTCGTACATTTTGAATCGGAGTCAGGAGGTACATCTCAGGGGTAATATCTCCACTTGTAGACCCGTAGTTTCAGGCGTTCCACAGGGTAGCGTATTGGGGCCCTTACTGTACTGTATTTACACATCCAACTTAATTAGATGCCTCAGTCACTGCTCCTACCACATGTATGCAGACGACACACAGTTGTATTACTCATTTGGTCCCGACATTGTGGACACCGCCGTGAAAAATATAAATACAGATTTACAGACTATAGTTGAAGAGTCTTCCCGACATTCTCTCTTCATAAATAGCAGGAAGTCTTCTGTGATGGTATTTGGTCGGGCTCTTGCCAGATCTAGAGTGCTCCCTAATATTAAAATACGTGTTAACGCTGATGTTCTGCCCATTTCCGACAGTGTGCGATCTCTGGGGCTCACCCTTGATACACAGCTCCGATTTAAGCAGCACATCTCGCACCTTGTCAGCTCTGCCTTCTTCAAACTAAAAATTTTATATGGCAGCAAAGAGTGCCTGAATCGTGATCTTAGAACGCTTTTGTGTCAATCATTAGTATTATCTCGGTTTAACTATTGTATTAACGTATACTATCCCTGTTTGGACAGTACTGATAGGCTGCGGGTACAGCGTGTGCAAAATGCCTGTCTGAGATTTATATATGGGATTCGCCGGCACGAACATATTTCCCATACACTTGAATGGGCTAAATGGCTAAATATGGAGCGTAGGGCTGACTTCCTCTCTACCCTTTTCTGCTTTAAAATAATCTTCTACAGGAAGCCTAGTTATTTACACCGAAAGCTGATATTTCGCTCTGATGTTCATACTTTGAACATCAGGACCAAGGGTCTTTTAACGCCACCAGTCCATCACCTTGAGCTTTTTAAGAGATCTTTTTCCTATAACGTTGTCAGATTATATAATGCTATTCCAACTACATTAAAGGGTTTGAATCTGCCCTCATTTATTCGCCAACTCAAGAGGCTGTACCACTCACCGTCGGGCCCGTTATGATCGCGGGCACGTGGGATATAACTTCCGTTTCTTTCGCTGTGTAGCAAGTTCGGCATGGACCGTGGACTATATATACTTCCCTTGTCTTTGCTCTCTTTTCTTCTGCCTCTTTTTCGCTCTGCTTTTCTTTTCTTTTCTTTCTTTTCTTTTCTTTTCTTTTCTTCTGCACATATTAAAAAAAAAAAAATAAATAAAAACCAGACACGAATTTAGGTTAGGTTTTCTTTTAGTTTTAGTTTAGTTCTTTTTTTTTTTTCTTTTTGGCCCGAGAATAAAAGCAGCTCCTGGCCATCCGTGGAGCTGATCTCGGAACCATTTGACGGCATATTAATTAATGTTTAACTGCTACACGTGTTATTGTATTACTATAATGTAATGAAATGTCGTCAATAAAAAGCTATTATTATTATTATTATTATTATTAAATAGACGTGTCAAGGCAAAAATTTACCGATTTTTTTTACATTTCCACTGATCTACCGATTAAGCCATCATATCTACCAAATTCTAAAAGCATGTTGAAATTATTATGAATGAGGAAAAAAGCTAAATAAAATTACAAGCTGGAACCACTGAAACTGTTTATATTCATGTAGATGTAAATAATACGATTGGAAATATTGATATTTCTGTAAAATGTTTAAGAAGACATAAAAATACAATATAATTAATTACTAATATAATGGCATTCATCTTTAATCTATGACTATAATAAATAGAAAATTAAAACAGGCAAGCAATTTTATAGTGATAAAAGCCACTATGGATCGTAGCCGACTACTAGTGTAAGAATCTAACTTTCATAAGTGGCAATTTTTATCTAAGAATTTCAGGTTTTGGAAAACAACTTAAGGGTTTTCAGATATCCGGAAAATGCGTTTTGAGGCATAATCTGCTTGAAAATTTCCCGGTGGAGAACCTCCGGACCCCCCACTTATCTACGAAGTATTCCCCAGATTTCCAAGAACAAACCTATACAAAATTATTCTTACAACTCCATTCTTCCTCCACCCATCCATAAATCCTGGCTACGCCCCTGGTGTCGCATACGCTTGGTGAAACCAAGTGAGACGTGGATGAACTCTAGCGAAGCACAAGAAAGGTCATGCCAGCATCCCAAGGCACCAATCCAAAAATTACACTGGTCGTGCTCTAAAGAGCGCAGAGAAATCGCAAATATGGAATCTCTTTACTACCGCTACCAATTAATATAGAACAGTTGCTTCCAAGACTGGTGAGAGATCATGAAAAAGCTGGTAAGGCATCATTTTTGCATACAGTAGCAAGATGAGCCGCAGAAATTCTGAACATTCAATTAACATTTAAGGGGAGAATATCAACAAAGCAAATTTAGTAACCCATTTAACACCAGAATCAACACCTCCATCTTGCATGGAGAGTGCTATAATAATTTGAAAGAATAACCTTGCCAAAATTGTAATGATAGAGCATTCTGTGGACTATCAAAGCAAAGTTTTGAAAAAAGTGTACTGAACGTTGAACTGTTGGCAACGCGTCGACGGATGTTGGCAACATATTTCTTGGATACAACAACATGTAATCGAATACAGGTGGTCAACAGTGTTGTGCGTCCAAACTAAGGACAGGAGTGTTGACAACAATGGACCGGTCTACTGCTGCTGGTGTTAGTGCTGCTTTCATTCTAATAGCTTTTCATGCCCAAAAACGAAAAAGAAGACAGTTTTTACAAAATGCAACATGTTATGGCGAAAACTTAATGGCAAAGTTACTTTGGAACGATGGAAGTTCGTTCCGCAATTTTGTGAGACTTACTAAATCGGATTTTGAAGAAGTTCTCTGTTTGGTCGCCCCTAAAATCTTTAAAAAGAATACGAACTACACTGATCGAACGTCATTTGTTGACATAAAGTTGACGACACCGTCCAGACAGAGCGATGTTATCCATTTCAAGTTGAAAACACGGATACACTCAACACGCAACAAAATTCTTTGATGTATTGCCGCTCAACATCGGCACTATGTTGTCGAGTAACTGTCAATTTATTGTGATGTTGATGGGATACATGTTGCCAACACAGTTGACAACATGTATCTGGCCGATTGTTGTCTGGTTTGTACTTACCTTTAGAAGCAGAGTTTGTGTTTCTAAAGGGTATATGCAGAAGAGGAGAGAAGCGCACCATTCGCTGAGTAACATGAATTTGTATTAGATTTAGTAGACACGGGCTATCAACTAACCTAGTTAGGCTTTGAATTCCAAGTAAAATATCATTAACCAGTCGTCTTTCTGATAGCGAATGCATATTCAATCGCATACAAGATTGAAGGTAAGACTCATGGGCAATACTTGTGCTAACTCGGCGATTAATGCATTTAATGATTTTTTTCTGAATATTTTCTTCTATCGATATGTACATTGTACTGAGGGTTCCAAACTTGGGTGGTATAATTTAGGCGTCAGTAAACAAATGCAAGATGTCCTTTGGAAACTACAATAAGTACTGAGCAAAAATCTTGCTAGAACAAACTAGAAACACGCTACATATCTTTATAGGTTTTCTTATTGGGTATTTTTACCTTGAGGAACAGGTGATAAGAATAAGTCTGGAACAGACTAGCGATTTCTGGATTTCACGGGCCGAGAATGAAAATCCGAACATCTAACTCTACCATTATCAAGGAAACCCGTATCAATCATCACAGTTGTAGCAGTTTATTAAAGCTCTTAGATTGGATGGGAAGCTTTGGAAGAAGACAAACCCTAGCAGCTTACAGTTCATGGAAGAGGGGAACAATAGATCAATAGGTCGCAGTGCAATATCATCTTCAATCAAATCTAAATCTATAGCTCTACAACTTCGTCACAATGTATTTTTTTATGTGTTGTGGGTGCTTAGTTGCAGTGACTCCGTAAGCTGTATTACTTGTCTGGCTATCACCGCAACTCTCGGGGTGTAGTTTGGTGTGTGTAAGTTGTGTTCAAATGGCTTTGTGACAGCATCATATCGCCTTTTATGATGCCGCGCTGTTAATCACTTTGCTCCCAACAGCGAATGGTAAGTCGAGCTGGACTTCAACTCTCTGAAAAAATGTCACCGTTCCTCCAGAGAATTGAACCCCGGCACCACTAGACAAAAAATTATTAAAAAGAATATGAAGTGGGACAGCAATTGACTTTACGGATATTTTAATAAAAAATGGAGGGAGACCGTCAGGACCAGGACTCTTGGTTGTATCTAATTTGTTGATTGTTTTCTATAACAACAGCTTGGTCGATGTAACAGTTGCTAATTAGATTGAGAGAGGATGACTATCTCGTTGCCTGATCTGCAGCAGGGTCATTCCTAACATCAGAATACCGATTGACAATTGAAGCGAAATGATCGCAGAACAAGTCACATACCTTTTCACCACCGCCACCGGTAGGTGTGTGGTCAAGTAGTGTTACAGTGTTAGGAAATAAAATGTGGCGTATGACGATTGCAAGCATAATACCATAATAATTTAGGGTAAGCAATCAATGCCTTGTGTATCAGAACCCATCAAACACAGAGACATAAAAAAGGCATTTGACATTATATCTAAAGCAATAAAAAAAAAGAAATCCCAGCGGACAAATTTCAAAACATCGTCTTCTGATTAGATATCCCGCAACGCAACCCTCAATATCCTCACAGTCATCCATCAATCTACCGTGAGTATTCGGCTTTTACTAATTAAATCGTAAATATTAACAGTGCAGCAGGTATAAAGCCTATCCGCCGTCAATATTATCACATTCCTGACCAACATGTGTGTAACTACATTTAACCAGAGGACTGCACGTACCCCCAAACCCTCATACGTGGAGACTCGCTAAACCGAACCGACATTCCGCTGGGCCCACACACGGATGATTCTAATTAACCAATCAGGCTGGATCAACTCAGATCACGTCCTACGTCAATTAAATCCAGTACATTTCGAATTCGCAGCCCCTACGACAGTTGTCCAGAGATGGAATTAGCGAATTCCATCGCAACAGGGTAATCGCTAGTCTGGTGGACGAAACAAATAACGCCGCTTCTTGCGAAAGACGTAAAGTTTAAAACTGATAAAAACTTTTAAAATTGGTTTTGGAAAGAGATAAAAGTTATATCTCGTTAGGAATGGAAAACAATTCGTCGCATCGCGTATTTCCTTTATATAAGAGAGGACCTTTGATTGTATTCACAGGATCAAGATCCTCTCTATTGGCTTGATTGTATTTAATAATATTTTTCACTACTTCCCTTGCTTTAAATCAATATTTCGCAAGAAAGTTTAGCGTTAGCTTATATTCTAAAATGTTCAAGCCACTCATATTGTCGTTGTTTTTTAATATTAAAACAAGAGGTTTCGCAAACTTTACGATTAAAGGTTTCACAACAGGTACTAGGATATGAAATATACCACACCCCTTTAGCCCACACCTGTAGCTTACTCAAACCTGACGCTCACCGCAGGTTATCAAGTTTGTTTGTCGGTTGAGGATTTTTGCAAAATTCTCCAAAGAAGGAGCTCACCTTTCAAGAACACGGCAATTAAATTAAAATACGTCGTGAACAACGAATTAATTACTAAATTAGTAATTCCTTTGTCGTGGTTTTAAAAGGTAAATGTTATACTCTTACTTGTACCACGATTCGCAAGCTAATTTTACCTTATTTAAAAAAAAACGATTCCTTAAAATAATTTTAATTACATAATGGGATCAATTGTAAAAATTAAAAGCTAATTAAAGATGATTTGTACTGAAAAACTTTTCTTGTGATCTTTGCATTAATGAAAATTACAATATTAGATTAGCTTTTAGGTGTGTGTTGTCAATAGAATTCGGTAATTGTGTAAATTATATTTTTATTTTGATTGATGTCACCTTCCACGCATTCATTTTCTGAAGAAGATAAATATCTGTTGAGCTAAATTATTAATTGAATTAAAATATAATTCAGGTATATATAATATTATAATAAGTAATAATTATACAATCGATACACTTTTTTATATTTCTGAACATCATGTAGCTTTATAATCAATAAAAGTAATTATAGCAATAATAGGATTTTCGTGACAATTCCACTTCTATGCTTGTATTTATCGATAACTTATGCAACATTGCGTCAGCTTAGAGTTTCTAAACTCCCTCAGGATTAATTTTTGTGGTTGAAATATGGGTTGTGGTACTTCTGAACATACCAAGAAGCAATCATTTAAAACAATTTTAAATTTTGGGTCTAAGTTTCTGGAGTGATATGAATCCCCACCTATTTAGAGAAGGGCATAATTACCTTAATAAATTTAATGTTTTAGTATTAGTCCATTATTCTGATTTGAAATTGTGGAAAATTCAGCCAATGATAGATTTGGTAAAGAATAGATGTCTCTCGCTTCATAAAGATTCAGAAACGTCGTATTCTATTGACGAACAAATGATACCTTTCCTTGGAAGATGTCCAGTGCGTCAGTTTATTGGAACCAAACTTAGACCGGTTGGTTTAAAAAATTTTGTCCTTACAACTTCTACAGGAACGGTACTAGATTTTGAAATTTATCAGGGGTCAACAACCACATTGGCAAACAGAGAATTAGGTTTCGTCAGGTGGAAACATTACCAGAAAAGTGTTATCTTTACTTTGATAGATATTTCTGTACAGTACCACTAATGGATAAATTAAGTTCCCTTAAAATTTAGGGAACTGGCACAATCACTGCAAACAGGGTAAAAGGTTGTTATTTTAAGGAAGGTAAGGATATGAAACTTGGAGAATCCGGTTCATTTGTTAGAAGTGACAAGAAAATTTGTGTCCAGAAGAACGGCTACAAACCACAGGAGATTCGGAGATTAGCCGGAGCCAAAAAGAAACAGAAGGATAACTCAGAACTAAAGCCAGCAGGATACGCACACTTGCCATATATTGCTGGAGTCACGGACAGGCTGAAGAAAACCTTGGAGAAGAAGAACGTCAACGTCAGGTTCAGCACAGTCAAGAAAAAAAAAAGAACTGCTTCCATCCAACAAAGACTCCATACCGAGACTACAAGCTAAAGGCATCTACGAACTTCCATGTCAGTGCGGGAAATCGTATATTGGACAAACCGGGCGCAGTATACAGTGCAGAGTGAAAGAGCATCGCAGAGATGTCGAACAGGGAAATACTGGAAAATCTGCAGTAGCTGAACACTACCACACCGGAAGCAGTCACGTAATCGATTACAATGACGTGAAGATACTAGCCAAAAGCAACCACTACTACCCACGGATAGTGAGAGAATCCCTGGAAATAATGAAGAATCCGAACAACTTCAACCGAGAAGACGGATACAGATTGAGTAAGGTATGGAAGCTAGCGCTGGAGAACCCGAAGCAGCAAGGACCAACGAGGACGCATCCGAGATCATCTAACACGAATCGAGGAGAAGCATCGGACACGGATCAGAGAACGATAACGGATACGGTTCAGCGGACTGGAACGGATACGCATCACTGGAGCGGAACAGGGACTGGGTATATAACGAGGAGCAGAAGACATCAACATCAGTCTTTAGAGAACTTCTGAAGAAGCTGACAGTATGATCAGCGAAACGTCAAGTTTGTTACAACAACCACGGCAATACCCGAAAGATACATCTTTATGGAACAGTGGCCGTGAAAGCCTACATTCGATTATTTATGTAGATCTTACAACTTTAGACTTGCTGATTTTTCTAACTTATACACTGCTTTAACGTCAATTGACTGGTCATTCTTAGAAAGAGATTATGATCCCAACACTGCCTGTAACTTATTTTATGAAAAATTATATTCCATATTTGACGTATATGTTCCTGTTTATAAACATGTTAAAAGACAGTTTCCGAATTGGTATACTTCAACAATCATACAAAATATTAAACTGAAGTCATATTATTTTAAGCAACACAAAAAATGCAAAAACACAAATGCACTCGCGCAGTATAGATATCTCCGTACGTTAATTAAGAAACAAATAAAGGTTGCTTACCAAGAATATATTTCTAACGCCGAGGCTTCTATTTATACCAACCCTCAGAACTTCTGGTCATATGTCCATAGTAAAAATGGGAGATCTCGGATTCCTGGCTCCATACACTTTGATAATGATATATATAACCAGCCACAAGATATTGTCAATATTTTTGCAACTTACTTTAGTAGTGTATACGTCGTTAGTAACACCAACAGTAACATGCCTTCTGGAAATGTTAATACAGGATACGTTAATATCCCACTCATTGACGAGTTTGAAGTGCGTATAGCTATGAAGAAGCTAAATAATAAAATGACAGCAGGCCCGGATGGTATTCCTAGTTTCCTTGTTCGAGATTGTGCAATTTTATTGGCATCCCCATTAACAACAATCTTCAATTTAGCACTAAAAACTATGACATTTCCCGATTTGTATAAGTGTACGAAAGTTTGTCCTGTGCTAAAGAGTGGATCTTCGAATGATGTAAGGAATTATCGTCCAATATCGATACTTAATAACTTTGCGAAAGTGTTTGAATCTGTCCTGTATTCCCGCATCTACCCACTTGTCAAAAATTATATTGCGGTCGATCAACATGGCTTTATGGAAAAAAGATCAACAATCTCAAATTTGGCCGATTTCACGCAATATACGCTGAACAAATTCGATGATTGTGGCCAGGTGGATGTCATTTATACAGACATATCGAAAGCTTTTGACTCTATAGATCACAAACTACTAGTCCGCAAACTTCAGTCATATGGCTTTAGTAACGCTTTAACGTATCTCTTCAGCTCCTATTTATCTGGGCGTATGCAATACGTATTTTATAATGGATATAAGTCATACTTATTTGGGGCTACCTCAGGAGTACCTCAAGGATCAAATCTAGGACCGCTACTGTTTCTGTTGTTTATCAATGATCTTATTGATTTGATTGACTGCAAAAAGAATGTTTTCGCTGATGATTTGAAGATTTATACATCAATCGATTCAAATGCTGATTGCTTGCGACTACAAAATCAATTAAATAAAATCTCTGAATGGTGTACTGCCAATAGACTTCACTTAAATATAGCAAAGTGTAGAATTGTATGCTTCACGAATAAACTAACACCAATATTTTATGACTATACTGTGGATGGTACAATACTTAAGAGATTCAGTGGTAAAGGATCTGGGAATTTACTTTGATGCATCTTTGGCGTTTACCCTACACAGGGATAATACAGTATCAGCAGCAATGAAGATGTTGGGGTTTATAATTAGAAATGCCGCAAGCTTTCAGACGGGAACTTTGAAGTTGATTTATTTTGCCTATGTGAGATCAAAGCTTGAATATGGTTCCCTTATATGGAATCCTTTTTATTCTGTTCATAAAGTACACTTGGAGAGAGTTCAGAGAAGATTCTTGAAGTTTCTGTATTTTAGGGAAGAGGGAACATATCCTCCCCAAGGATATGACTACCAGATATTACTGAACAGATTTAATATGGAATCACTTGAGGTTAGACGTCAGTTGCACTTGATAAAATTTCTCTATAACCTGGTACATAATAAGATTGATTCGCCAGATTTACTGTCACAGCTCCAGTTTCTTGTACCTAGGCCTTCAACTAGACATACTCTCACTTTTTATACACCGTATGCTCGCCTTAATGCCTCCTTAAACTCACCGATTGTTGCCATGTCACGTAGTTTTAACTTAATATCATCGTATTGTGACATTAACTTTACTTCCCTTAAGGAAATATTGAGATTCGCCCTCGAGTTATTGGCATGATGTCATGTTGATATTATCATTGGGTTCTGTTATTATATACGGTTATGTTTAATTTGAATCGAATGAAACTATTAATTTACTAGTTATAGTTAGTTATTAATTGTATGTGTTTATGTATGTACTATTTCATTTTCTCTATCTATTGTTTGTCCTTTGTATGGAGAAATCTGTTGGACAATAAATGTTTATTATTATTATTATTATTATTATTATTATTATTAAAATGTGTGTTACAAAATGGATGGACAACAAGTCAGTCTTAATGATATCCTACCCTAAAGTTGTTCATGAATACAATCAAAAAAAAAATTCAACACACGCAAATTGACTTTTAAATTAGTCCTTCATTTGTTTGAACTGGCTATAGTTAATAGTTGAATGGAATATAAAGAAGGCGTAAAAAGTCGCAGTAGTAAACCAAAAACAATGGATCTTCTAGAATTTCGTCTAAATTAGGTGAATACTTGATAGCAGGTACGAAGAAATGAAATGAAGATAATGAAGAAGTTTTGGTTGAAAATGAACATGAAGAAGATGAACAAGCGAATGCAAAGAAGAGAAAACATGCAGATCCCATGCCATGTAATGATAACAGGCACGAGGCACATCCTAAAAGTCCTAGAAAAGAAACTCAAAAATTTTTCGAATGATTTTGAACTAATTTTATCGAGACACCTTGAATTTCACTTTGAAATTTAAATTTTAAAATCTCAGAAGCGGAAGGTTTATGATACAAATGAATAAGGAACTCACAATTGTAACCACGTGGAGCAAAAGGGATATACTAGAAACTGTTTTAAGCATATTTTGATATAATCTCTTGTTCCTGAGTTCTAGCCATTGTAAGTTCTTAAAATGTGACCTTCTACAAATTCAATCCAGCAAAAACAAGAGCACAGAATCTCAAACAACATTGTATTTCATAATTCTGTCATAATCAGAAATCGTCAGAGGCCCAGATATGCAGTTGAAAGGTAGTTCCTACGCTTGGTTTTTGCCATTTGGAAACTATCAACAACTGGATTTATGAATAGACCTAATGTTTGTTCAATTTTTCCTAAATTAAACGTGTTTGTTGAGATTTCGTGCTTTAGTTTTTACCCTACAATCGTTTTCAATCCAGTAAAAACTGGAGTGCGAAACCTCAAAACACGTCTAATAGATATTAATTTGATATTTCTCGTTTTATACGTGGTTTGAGATTTCGTGCTCGAGTTTGTTTTGGTTTTATTGAGTTAACACACTGACGAACTTAGAATACAAGATTCAAGGGACCTATTGATTCAATTGAAACGCGGATATTACAAAAATCCAATTAGAGCTAGGAAAAAAATTGAACGGAAAACATTGACATTGATACTATAAGAAACTAAAGGGCTTTCACCTCGGGAGCCTAGGGGACTTCTAGCAGCTAAAGGGGGCCAAGCGGGCCTACAGCGCCATTTAGCATCGAAAGAGGGGCCAATCAGATCAACAGCGCCATATACCACCTAACGAGGGTCGCCAACGCCATCTCACGGGCAGGAGATACAGTTCTAGTGCGTGCATTATACAGCGTGTACATGGGCGAGTGATGAGTCATCGCGAGGCCGTATACAGTACAAATCTAGCACCGATAGTCGGGGCTCGGCTTAATCACTAACAAAATTAACTCGATAGCCATAGCAGTTAGAATAGTGCTATCGCAAACGTTGTTGGAGAAAATTTCATATTCCACAAAAAAGTCTTTAAAGTTTTTTGATATTTTCTGTCGTTAAGCCTACGTCTGCAGAGAAAGGAAAAATTAGGGTTATTTTAACGATATTTTCCCTTCTTTTGCGAATCCAGCGTTGACCGTATAAGATATCAAAAAAACTTGTAAGACCTTTTTTGTAGAGCATGAAATTTTCTACAAAATTTCGAGGAGAGCACTATTCTAATTATTATGGTTTTCAAGTTGTGGAGCTAGGTTTGTTCATGATTAAGCCGAGTACCGATCATAGATATAGGTGCAAGATTTGTACGGTATAGTAACTGGCTTATACAGAGTGTCCATGTCCGGTAGGCACATAGGTTACTACTCGCAAACTTCTACATGGAGAGACTTGTAAGGAAAATTATGCTACCATACAAAGAGATGAAAAGAGATTAAAAAAAACAAATTAATTAATTAATATCGATCCAATGCTTCTAACAGCAAGGAATATTAGGTTATTGCCTGTGAGTTTCTAGATAGGTAATCAAAAGCAACACAAAACTTTAAAATTTCATTATAGACTTCAATGAAATATCTCAAAATGCAATTATGAAAGGTGGCTCCTCGAAGAAAACGTAGTAATAGAAAGAACATGTAGTGTGGGTTGGCTTGGTCGAATAATTTTTGACAGTGCCATAAAGATAAACTGCCTATTCTTAAATCCACTGAAACATCGCATGCTAAGGTTACCAATTTCAATGCAGAATCGGGAAAATAGTTAGTGACATTATTGAGACAAAATAAAGGAAGGAATATGCGCACCTGTTGGTGCTATCACTAATCTCTTTAATTCGGTGTCGTTAATAAATCATTTACCCGACAAGAATTCCTCAACATTGCAGGGCATTTTTTCGGCGTCCAACCAGGTCCTTGTCTAATCTAGGGTATCCAGATAGTGTTGTCAGCTAATCAGAATATGTATCATTCAGTAACATGGCAATGTTGAGTGCAATGATTTGCTTAATTATAACAGTTCAACTGAAAGAAATAAAACTATGTCGTCCTTTAGAATGAAGATCGACTCTTTCATAGTATCGAAATCAACTTTGTTGTCATGAATTAAACTGGGGCATGTGTCAGAATAGATGCAAATTAATTAAACGGGACAAGTGATTTAAATTGACTTGAAATAGCTGGTTCAGTTATATAATACAATACTTATTTAGATTATCTAAAACCACTGTAACCGAGTTGTTACGGTTTAAGAAATAATGGAAACAAATCGGAATCCCCGTATCATTTTAACTTTTCCATAACACGTCTAACATTGTCAGGTGAAAACGAAGATAGTGTTGATATATCCACTCAATGCTTTTCAATGAATTACACAAACTCGTCTACATGCTACTTCTACTTCAATTTCCTCGTTTCACATTACATACATTTAATAAAATAAAATATTCAATGTAAAGTTATATTAATAATAGAACATGTAACGTGTACCACAACAATACGGACGTTGATATTTACATCAACTATAAAAGTAACTTTTCATAGATAGAACATAGATAGATGTTATTTATTTCATTGCGATCACATCGCCAGTTTCAACTGAATTTATCCGTTAATCGCACGATATGCATATTTAGTGACAATTATATTCTCTCAAACTGTCATTCTTATTTTCAATTTGTTTTTTTTTTGTTTCGTTTTGCGAGGACTTCCTTTCCTATTTCAATTATTCTTATCTGCGATCTCGTAGAAATGGAGCATCGAGATGAAGAGATTAGAACTCAGAAGTGTACACACAGTACTAAGTAAGTGGGGAGGGATATAAAATATTCAATACGCACTCTAATCTGCCTCAACGTTTCTCTTTGCCACCTTCTTCACTGCAGGAGATATTTCCCTTGGTATGTATGTACTACTTTCTTGTCAATGACATTAGTACGTATAATTAATATAGAAGAGCGCGGGGGAATTTAGTATTTACGAAGCTGGAGAATGTCGGTGGTGAAGGTGAAGTCTTTAGAGATCATATTAATCTTGATCTATGTACTAGATGCAAGTATGCTGCTTATAGTTTTCTGCTAATATGTGTACAGATACGTTAGCTAATTATATATTAAAAGTGACGAGATTATGTAACAAAACAAATAGGTTACATTAATTATGCATATTATGTAAATGATGATCCTCCCCATGATATCCCACACATGTTCTATGGGGTTTAAATCCGGGGAACGGAGTGGACACTGCAAAACGCTAACGCCTGCTTCTTGGAGAAAGTCCATAGTTCGACGAGCAATATGGAGACGTGTATTGTCTTGCTGAAAAAGGACGTTTGAACGGCAATCTAAATAAGGTAGTAAAGTGGTTTGTAGGACATCATTAACCTTCATTTTCACAGTAAGAAGAGAAGATAATTGATCCTTGTGGAACTCCTAAATGCAAGGAGATTTTTTCAGAAAAGTTAGAACCTATCTTTACATCAGTAAAGATAGGTTCTAACTTTTCTATAGTTTTCTCTAATAGTTTTCTTTCTGAAAGATCACAATCATGTGATCTTTCAGAAAGAAAACTATTTAAAAGTTTACCAGCACCGTTGCTTAAACCAGCGAAATGAAAAATAGCAGACATTAGTTTATGGTCAATTGTGTCGAAAGCCTTGGTGAAATCCAACGTTATCAGTACACTACATAGCCCCTTATCCGATGCAGTAAGGATATCATCGATGATCTTCAGTAACCAAATTGGTAGAAGGGCAATATGTTAGCATTATTGAGATGTTGTTTCAGTTGCATGTTAAGAATTTTCTCGAAAATTTTTGATAGTGTAGATAGCAGAGTAATTGGCCTTAAATCAGACAGAAGTTGAGGTGATGGTTTTTTTGGAAGAGGAATTAGAGTTAACATTCTGATGGATAATCAATCACATCCACAGGAAGGTGTGGATAAAGTATGCAGCACTTTAGGTACCAATACTTCGTCCACCAATGTGAAAGCAAAATCATTGTCGAAATTATTGTTTGTGTGGGTTTGGTAGTACTTGGCCAAATCGTCGTTTCGATCAGAGGAACCTGGGATTGAATTTACAAAAAATCGGTTAATGTCATTTACATCCTGGAGCTCGATAGGTACGAGGGAGCGTTTTTATATTCGCGGAATGGGGGATAAGGGGTGGAAATAAAAAAAAACAAATTATGTTTCTTTTTCAATATATTCACCTGCAAGATGGATACATTTTTCACATCTTTCAATTAATTTATTTATACCCTCATAAAAAAATGATTTCTCTTTATCTGCAAAATACGCCGAAACTGCCTCCTTGACTTCATCATCGGGAGTAAATTTTTTACCCCGCAGCTCTTTTTCATTTTCGGAAACAGGTAATAATCACTCGGGGCCAGGTCTGGGCTGTAGGGTGGGTGATTCACAATTTCGAAGCCCACCTTATGCAGGGCAGCTAACGCAACGCGGCTCTTGTGGACGGGCGCGTTGTCGTGCAAAAGCAGCACACCTTTCGTCAATTTTCCCCGTTTTTTCTCTTTAATGGCTTCTTTTAGTCACTCTAATATTGAAGCGTAATATTCTCCGGTTATAGAAACATCTTTATCTTTATAATCAATCAACAATATTCCTTCCGAGTCCCAAAATACCGTTGCCATGAGTATCCCAGCTGATTGTGACACTTTAAATTTCTTGGGAGGTGCTGTGCCCTTTTTATGCCACTGCATGGAGTCTTGTTTGGACTCAGGTTCATAATGATGAACCCAAGTTTCGTCTCCAGTAACAATTCGACTCAATACACCATCCTTGTCTTCATTACAGAGGTCCAAAAATGCACGCGAACACTCTACGCGCTGTTGTTTTTGCGGCGGCGTGAGCATTCTCGGCACCCATCTTGCGCTAACCTTAGACATGCCGAGATGATCGTGTAGGATTTTAAAAATTGTTGTATCGGATACTCCAACCATTTCTGCGAGTTGTTTCTTCTTTAGTCGAGCATCTTCGAGTACAATTTTTTCAACTTTTTGGATAAGTGGTCACCTCAATGCTCCTGCCCGGCCTCGGGTCATCTTCAAGGAATTCCCTTCCTTGTTTAAATAAACTATGCCACTTGTACACCATGGTTTTTCCTGGACAAGAGTCGCCGTAAACCAATGACATCTCATTCATTATGGTCGCGCCTGATTTTCGATATTCGATTTTTTCCATATTTCACTTTTCACTCCTGATTATGTTACTTGGTTGACGATAGCTCAAAGACTAACTGTCTAATAACAATGAAACTTCGTATTTATACTAATTATGAGTCGCTGCACAGGTCACGCTCCCAATACGCCTAATCACCCCCCTACAACCCGCTCATTCCGCGAATATAAAAACGCTCCCTCGTATATCAATTGGTCTTTTCGTAGAGATATTAATTGATTTTAGTTCTTTCCAAATAGTTTTAGTTTAGTTTAGGTTTTTAATTCTTTGAAATGGTAGCATCTATTGTCTAAGTGAGTAGGAGGTGTCAGAAGGTGACGGTAACTCGACGCATAAACCACGCTAGAGGCGACAAAATCTAAGAACTCTCCAATGAAGCGGAAAAGTGAACACTGGTTAACAACAACAACAACATATACTGTAACTACAATTTTCAACTTTCATTCTTTTGGACTGCACTCCTTATTCCAGCTATTCTCCCATTTTGACAGTGTTTTTTTCTTTGGCTGTATGACATAGGTACTATATTTGCATCTTCCTCCACGTGGTTGTAAATATAGGTTCTTTCTAAAGCCAGCAGGTCACTACCTGCAAAGCAATCAGTGATACAGGAGTGATATAGGAGGAGGCAACACACTTAAGGATGTTAATTTGCTATCTGTACATTTTGCCAAACTAAAAACCAAAAAAATAATTAACGTCGTAATATTTACCAATCCCAGGTCTTTAATATTCATCCTATGAACACCAATACCTACCATACGAATTGATTTCTCTCACGTTGGGCGCTAGAATCGTGACGCGAATTTAACCATACTTTATTATTAATTTTGTATGTTCATTAAAACCAGACATACAGTTTGTAATTATACAAATTAAAATGTAGCAACATAACAACATTGTTTGGCGATAAATAAATAAAAAAATATCACCCCCAGAAGCGGTAAAACAGCTGGCAATAAACAGCATAGAAAAATACATCCACTTCGCCACCTTTTACAGTTGATGTCTTCCTTCCGAAGCGCCCAGCGACAATTTCCCGTCGCATCAACGCTGAACACAATACAAAAAAAAAACACAACAGTATCCTCATCACGGCTAGCATCCTCAGTTCTGTTTTTCTCCGGTCATTATTTTCTAATTACTCGCGCCCATTTTACGTCTTTCATATCGTAAACTCCCGCTTACCATTTCTCGTGTCCCCCCCTCTCATCTACGTCCATGGTCGCTACACCGCTCGTACCGTAAACGGCGAAACAATAAAAATTCATGTTGGGTCGTAAAGTTGGCGGCAAAACCGCATACCGCTACCGACCTCCGGCGGATTAAAGATGAAACATATCGCTATCATAAAAATCAATTCAAACGTTGTGTCGAGTTTTCGCGCCTTTCTTATATCCATTTCCGGACGTTTTCTCGTTAATATTTAAGATAAAATATGTTCATCCCGTTAGAGGAAAAAAAAAAACAGTCTCGTTAAGCGTGATCGCAATTATGAGGAGAATTTTTTTATTAGTTTTGCGAAGTTGGTTTTGGATAAATTTCCGCTAAGAGGTTATGTTTTATTTTGCCGAGTTCTTGGACTCATTTCCTGCTGAGTTTTAAGAGTTGGTTGATAAGATCTATATCAGTTCGTAGTATTTTTAATCTTACTTTTCTAATACATATAAAAAATGAGTTTAATGGTCTTTGATCCAATGCAACGATACCAATTTCTAAAGAAAATTCAAAAATTCATGTTCTAAATGGTAAATCCACTTGACACAATTATTGATTCATTCAATTTAAATATATATTTCCCCCAACACGCCCCAACTAAATGCCTACATGAATTAATTCCGTTTAGTGAGATTACAGCGCGCTTTGTTTGGGTGTTATTATTCTACATTGTAGACATCAAAAAGTCATAAAATTTAATTTCTCTATATGGTCCATCCGAATCGTAATATCGCGAACGAATGATGATATAAACAATAAAATTCCATTTAATCCGCTAATAACAACGAGATTGTCTGTAAATAGCACCCTCACAATTATCTGTTCCTCTTGCTACTGCGAATATGTTACATAATCCTTCTGCTACATAACATATACCGGCCTAATTACATTTACTGGGAACATATATATTAAGGTTTGTATTAATTTGATTTGATGGAAAATGATATATCGGGTTATAAATTGCTTCATGGTATAACAGGATTCGTGGTAGGATAATTGGCGATTAAGTAAATATGTAATTGAGTGGTGAATTAAGGTTTGTGACAAAAAGATATTTCTGGTAATAAAATTTAATAATGAAAACGCTCCTTGTTTCATTATAGATCCCTAACACGATAAAGATAAATGTATGTTATAGTGGTAATTTTGCAGGAACACCTAGAATAGATTACGTTAATTGGAACGATTGCTAAACTACTTAGTTTCAGCAAGATGGAGCTTCGACTCATATTTTCCACAAATTGACATAATGATACTAGATTTTTAGAAAACCGATTAATTTGAATAAACAATCATATAAACCAGACTTGTTATCATTCGCTGTTGGGAGCACAAGAAGCTCTGTATTGTATATTCCTATTTAATAGTGCCACAAATTTAGTCACAGCTTAAAACTAGACATCGAGTCTGCTAATATTTTCAAAATGTCTGGGCTGTTGAGTAGGTAATCACACGTACAAAAGTCAATATGTTTAAGTTAAAGCTGCATTCTCAGCAATAAGTATGCATAACATAAACTAACATCAACTGAGAGATGACGTTTGCCGATACATTTACGTAATGTTTACATAGAGTTGATAATTAGATCCTAGAATTTTGCATTTGCGTATTCATGTCTCTTTACTTAGCGCTTATTTTACTTGGTCACCCTGTTACATCGTCGGCACACAAAAAATTGGTTCCTGCAAAATGATTTCCTCAATAGTTCCTGTTTCATTTCCTAATTTATAAAAACTGATGTCGATAATATCCACAACTGCCATAAAAACGTTTATAAAATCGCCCTTCCCTTGATCAACGTGTAATATCTTTAATTTCAACTTGTCTTCAAGGGAATATGAAAGAAATTTAGGATACGTTCGAGCTTTCATCCCCTTTTTTGAGTGTCTAGTTGGCTTGATTGTATTTTTTTGTACGAGTTCACACCTTCTATTCGTTATATAATGTACTTGGTTCTTGATATTCTACCACATCTGGTCTCATTAGTCTGGTTTGTTTTCTATATATATATTTTCTATATTATTATAATATATAATCATAGGTCATATCTATTGTTTTAGTTGATGGTGCTTTCATAAACCCAATTCACTGACGACTTTTTCAAGCCCTTCTGGTTGTGTAGATTTTCAATAGTCTTCCACAAAAGGCTACAAGGCCTTAAGTATACGAAAAACATCATTAGGTTGGCACTACTCGACGACCTCCACGATTGCATGTCCCTCTTTGAGAAATTAGCCGAAATTTTGTGGCAGTTATTAATCTACAGGTTTCTATTTTATAACCAATTACGTTTCTTGTAACCCTAGCGATTTGTTGTCTATAATCATACTTGACAAAAATTATCATGAACAAAATCTGGTTTATTTAAAATTTCCCGCCAATAAAGTGGTGATAAGACCTCAAAACAAATGCTCTTCAGCAAATGAGACGATTAAAAATCTTCATCAATGCATTGATATGGTTTTGATTAGATTAGATAGTTCTCGGGATGGCTAAGTAGCCTCTTGCCATTGCGACCTATGGGTCTATTATCTAGATCACTTGATCTAGCTTTGTCTTCTTCATGAGGCTTTCTAGCTTTGCCGGGGTTGTCTTCATGTACCTCGCCATATCTGGATATGGTTCGCCATCCATTTCTCCATGGCTGCCACTATTTTCCTTTTCGTGGTTCCACACGATGCTATAGGTCCAATGAGTGGCATGAGCGCTCCTCCTTTGAGCAAGCCATCTGCCTTTCTCATTTCCCTTAATACCTTCGTGTGCCGGTATCCAAGCTAGAGTCACCTTGCTGTGCACTGGTCCTGATCATCGAATTGACGTTTGCTCACACTGAAACCGATTTTTCCCAAATTTTTTTTCTGGCATAACTTCGAAACTCGGTAGTTTAAAGTTTTCTAATAATTCTTAGATATTGGGCGATCAAAAAGCAAAGAAAGTTAGATCTAAAAGTTTGATAAGGAATTTAAAAGACTGAATTTGATCCAACCGGCTTTTAAAATAATTCTCATATCTTGCTTAGTTTTCAGAAAGTCCGCAGACAATTAGCGAAGAGCTTTAGTAATTACTACATGAAAAGAGATAAGAAAAGAAGAATTAGGTATTAAATAAAATGTTCTACTTTAAACAAAAAACTTTTAATATTTATTTTGAGATTAGGTTCAGATATTTTAACTAAATATAATGTTAAATTCTCTATTATTTTTTTCATAAAAATAATCACCTACTTTATCGTCTTACGTACGCCACTTAAACCTTTTATTATCCAACTTGAATACCTACTCAAAGCCTAAAAGCATCACCTCTTTGCATTTAAAACACCGCAGACGAAAAAGTAAAGAACATAATTGTCTTCTTAGACACGGGATTATCCGCCATTTAAAGCGTGATTTTTGCCATTTTCTTACTCTTCTTTATGAATACAATACACACAGACATATATACGTACTAAACAAACGCATAAGAGCTTTTCGGAAATTAATTAACGTTGGGTTACCATCTTAGAGTCCGCTTCGAAAGGTGCTGATATTAATAATCCGCATTGTTTTAGATGTCAGAATTTGATTGTAATTTATGATTTTCCCACTCAACATTCCCATTGACACTTCTTTTATTCCGCGTAAAATAAATAAATCCGATGAGTTGTATGATTAATAATATCGATATAACCCTGCTTTATTCCATTATTAATAATTTGATTAATAGAATTCGTTCTTGATTTCAGAGGCTACACGATGAGGCACTTCTATTTATCGATGTGCTTGTACCTGGCAGGTACTTTCAGCGTAAAAGTAGCGATAGCTATAGAACAAGATAAGCACCCATCCTCTAATCCAATCTTCAGTAGCGAAATATCAGAAAACACCAGAGCAGATAGTAGCAGTAATAACGACATCAACAACGATGATAGATACGAGCAATACGTCGCAAAAAGGGTTCCTTCAGGTTTCTTCGGCATGAGAGGTAAAAAACCTTTCGATGGATGGGTGTCATCACAAGATGATGAAGATATCAAGAGAGCTCCAATGGGTTTCTTTGGATTACGAGGAAAAAAAGAAATGGATTATGGTAAGTCTTATAAATTGTATCAAAATAAAATATCTCATTTTTTTTTTGGGTGGGTGTAGGATACGATAAACGCGCTCCAAGCGGATTTTTCGGGATGAGAGGCAAGAAATATTACGACTACACGGGATTAGATAGCGATGAGACCCCCTACTACGAAAAACGGGTACCTACCGGATTTATGGGTCTACGTGGTAAACGAGAAGATTTCGAAGATGATTTAATCGATGATATCGATGATGATAAACGCGCCTCACCTGAAAACAGATTCTTTGGAATGAGAGGGAAGAAAATGCCATCCAGGAATGGTTTCTTTGGAATGCGAGGCAAGAAATACCCGTACGAATTCAGAGGTAAATTTGTTGGTGTTCGAGGTAAACGATTAAATGGTATTGGAGCTCCGGAATACGTAAATAGTGAGGAACTACCGAGATATCGTGGAGATCTGGATTTGAATCAACTGATGTTTTTACTGAATGAGAAGAGCCTGAGCATCTACATGAATAAAATTAATGTAAGTATTAGTGCATATTCTCATTGTCTAATGTTAGTAATTAATGTAACCACCATATATTTTTCTTATTTGTTTCAGGTATTGTCCATTTCATCAGTTACCTAAATACATAAATATATTATAGCAAGATTGACAAAAAAAATTACTATAATAGTACATAATAAAATTGTTATATTCTATTCAAAATAAAAATAGAGAGAATAAACTAAAAAAAATACATTCAGTATATTTACATCTTACTTGAACGAAGAAAGCATCATCAGTTTTGTTTAATATAAATAACAAATATACCTGTTTTTATTGTAACTTAATATATACGCTAGGTTTAATAAAAAGAATATAAAAAAGGTGCTGTGTAGGAATTAAGATTGCTTCAAGTCTTCTTTTATTATTTATACTTCAAAGCCTCAAAAACAAGACAAAAAAGCAGAAAAAACGAATTTTACTTATATATATAGGTGCAACGGTGATGATCATCGGAGATTTTTCTTCTATTGGCTGGCTAGAGGAAGAAGTCCGATTCATTTTCATTCCTCTTTAAATATAGAAGACATGGATAAACGTACATATTTATAATATACGGAAAATTATTTTCAAACGAATTATTTTACATATCAAAAGAATATTTCTCTTGCATTTTACATAAACGAGAATGTGATTAATATGTGTATAATTGAAGGGCAAGCGTTATGCGAGGAGCTGGGAAACAAAAATATTGATCTATACGTCGTGAGTTTCCTCTTAATTGTTAATTGATTGTATTTAATATATAAATAAGACATAGATCTAGTCTATTATGAGGATAAAAATATATGAATTAAATTAAATATATTAAATTAAAAAAAAATCTTGTGTAGTGTTGACTTGAGCACTGAAATAAATGTATAAAACGAAATTATATTGTGTGTTTTATTTCTACCGATCTTAACAAGTTAAAGTATGCAATAAAATTACTCTTTAATAACCTCTACGTATATCTAGTTGCAAAAAATCTGCTCATTAACAATACAACCATTCGATTGTCATTGCCCGATTATGTATTAAAAATGCAGCGTTCCACTAATGAACAGAATTTGGCTGCAAGCAGAGTTCACGTACTGTCAAAAGCAAAAAAAGTAGATAGATTTACAATTGTATTACTTGGCTTGGAATTGTACAAATTCACCAAATCCTATTTGCTAATAAATGTGATCGATATACGCGAAAACCCAAAGAAAGAAACAGGAAAAAAAAACAGATTGGGAATCTACTATTTAGCCAACGACTTCTTAGCACTCTCTCCCCTCTCTCCTTCTTCCACTCTCCCTATCTATTCCTAATATGTTATATTCTGGTGATGCATGAATTGAAGCTTCCTGATACTTATGATTCAAATTAGCTTGCATATTCATTGCACATCCTATGCAGCCTACAGAAAGCTTATATTTCCATCTTAGGTATAGATTTTATCTTCATGACGGCCAAACTAAGTTACCATGGACTTCATCAGCATACAGCACTCCGGTGTTCTTTATGTGGTGGTTGGTTTCAAGAAGTCGTGGTTTAATACTGGCAAACATGGCCGTTTCGACCAATTTCGTCAAATTGTTAAGTTGTTTTGACGCAAAAAGAGCCAGAAAGGGCATTTTTTCATGTGTTTGGTATGTGGCACTAGAAACGTCACTGATTTCAGCAGAAGAACAACTCGTTATTAAGTGATTGGTACAGATAAATTTTTCTGAAACAAATATCTAGAATTGTCAAAAAGACTCAAAATTTGTCAAAAGTATCAGATTTGTCTGAACAAAAAGCATTTTAGATCAATAAATCCAATTCTGGTGAATAGTTGATTTTCTACGATAGTGGAACACAATAAAGCTACCAGTTTAAATATGTCAAAGAAAGAGAATATAAAAGAATGTAGCAGCAGTTGGATGCTTCTTTTGTGGTTCGGAATCAGGCTGGAACAACTCAGCTATACATATGTATTTCCGAACATGTTAAAATATGAATCTAAAAATTACTGATTTCAGTAAATAATCATGAACATCACATGAAATTGTCTGTAATCTTATTTTCTAAAGAAAATGGTATCAATTCATGGCCCCGCCTATTCACCCCATTACACCCACAGAATACAGCTACTGGACATTGGTTTCTTTGATCCGTTTAATGCACAACTTGAAACTGCATTTGATGAATATATTGACCAACCTGGGTTCTACCATAAAAGTGTCTAATATAGTACAACAAATAAGAAGCCACTAAAGACAATGCAAAGAATGTGAATTTGGCCATCATTAAGGGAGATCCTGAACATTTCCTAGCAAGATTTGTTGCTGTGGATGAACTCCAGGTTCACGATTATGATCTTGAATCAAAAAGGCAGACTACCACCACCCCCTCGAAAGTTTTGTGTAACAGCATCTGTGAGGAAGATGACCACAATTATTTGGTATACCGAAAGAATTATCCTTATAAACATTTTACCGCGTGGTCAGACTATAACTGGTTAATATCATGCTGCTTAGACTTCATAACTGCTGTGATTCCATCAAAGAAAAAAGGAGAGGAAGACTCAGACGTGGTGTGCTGTTTCGTCAGGACAACGCTCCTGTCCGCAGGAGCTGTGTTTCGATGATCGTAATTCATAATGCAGGCTTAAAAAATTTCAGGCGTCCTATTCTCAAGATTTGGTCCCTACTGACATTACAGAGAACACCTTCGTCGCATATGCAGAATATTCAGTCAAATAATTTTTGTTTCCCAGGTTTGAAATAAATTGTTTGGTTTGGCTAATTCTTAGTTATGTTTTTGTATATCGATGTACAGTGACCTTCAAAGGTATCCGGAGACGACTAGAGAGAGAAACAATAATTACGAACACGTTTTTTAAATGATTGTTCGGCATTTCTCAGTATGATTAGGCTGATTTCTTGATGTGCCAGGGTAATCCTCTGACACATATCTTCCGGTGTAGTAATTACATTTGTTTTAAAAGGATTGTGAACAAATTACTGTTATCATTCGTAGAAATTGCTACTTAGAAATACTGGTCATTATTCATACTAATCAATTTTATACTGGCCATTATTCATACTGGTCATTATTTATACTGGTCATTATTCATACTGGCCTTTATTTATACATCCGACTGCCCTATTTTATACAATAAATAATTAAAATGATTACTATCTGACAGATCGTAAGGTAATTGGGTATGTTGACAGCATTTTGTTATTTGTACAAACGTCAAATGACTTATTAAAAATGTCAAGGTCTCAATCACTAAATGAATGCGGAACAAGAATTCTTAAATACTAATATTTTAATTTATGCTATGTCTATGCGTTTATATAATGCAATGTTATTGTAAGAGCAACAAACAACGGTTACACTCAGCAGGTAGTAAGCTGCCCCTGCGGCTCTTTGGAATAAAGTATTGAGTGCAAGGTATGTCTCTATCTAGTCGTGTCCGGATACCTTTGAAGGTCACTGTACATATACCAGTGCTGTCCCAAACTAGCCCAGATTGGAGCACAATGGGGCAATTACGATGCTTGCAGTTGATTGACGATCAAAAGGATTATTTATTGCAAAAAAAAAAACTGTCAGTACGAGGTCGGAACATATTACGTCGTACTGACTTTAAAATTCATTTAAAAATGACACCGTTGATGAAATAGAAATTTCCAATTTGATTCCTTTAATTAATTAATTTTATTAGTATTGAAGCAAACAGTCATACATTGTAATGTTCATATGTCGAAAGAATACATATTTGCATTTAATAACATTTCGAATATTATTGTATTCCTCTTAAGCTTCATCATTTTTTTTTTATGTTAAGGTTTCACGCCGACCTTGCATTGCTGATTACACTTTATATTTGCCAATAAAAAATAACTTTCTAATGGCAAAAGTTTGTGTTACGGAAACCTTGAAATACCAGCGAAAATGGTGTCAATATCACGAAAAAATAAACGAAACGATTGCTTCAATTATGTTGATACATAATTTGCAGTATATACTTACTTATATGCGTGTATACAATGACCCTCAAAAGTTTGGAATAGAAGTTCTTATCTCGTTTTGACTGATATTTGAATAAAATCCTCATTATTCAAATCAAACCAAATGAAATTCCTCAATAGGTATCGCACGTGAAATAACTGAAATAAATGGTTTGTAAAACAGTATTAATCATTCGAATAATGATTATCTGTTTGTGGAAACTTTTCTAAAAGCGTAGACATGGCGATTATAAACATATATGATCTCTGTTAAATTTTTGCAATTATGGCATTTCTTTAAAAACATTCTTGGGTATTCCTAAAGAAGGGGACAGTACTGACAATTCCAGAGTGCCACCAGAACGCCAATTCACTGACCGGAAGTACATCAGTGCACTAACTAAAAAATATACCGTGTACGTTTAATTTTATATTGAAACTATTAATATATAAACCCTCCATGACCTTGATGATCTATTGTATGTAATACAATTGTAAAAAGCAATAAAATAGGAACATGTTTCTATGTTTCATTTATAGATTATCTCTGGAGATTTAGAGTGTACACTTTAAATTAATGCGTTGCGAGTTATAAATTTCTGATTACAAAATATAACTGCCTACACATACATATACATTCCGTCTAAATCATGGATATAATACACAACAGTGTTAAAATCCCACAAGCACGAAAAACCTGTTATTAGCATTTGAAACATTTTATCATACTTTTGTATTTTAAATTTAGTTGTGTACAAACATTAACAGAGTAAGAATGTATTTGTTTCCATACTATAGTTTTATCGCTGTGATATGTTCAACCTACATTGCTGAAGGTAAACGCTAAAATATAATAGATTCAGTAAAAGTAATTTGTTTTAAAAATATTTGCAGCTACAAAGTGTATTGCATCTCAAGCACCAGAAATAGAGTTCTACGATGCATTAGGTTGTAAGCCATATATTGACCAAACGCTATCGTGCCCTACGCATTATGACTGCTCGATGATTAACAAAACTTCAGATAATGATTGCTACCTTTTCGGGAAAATTTATGAAAATAACGAAGCAATACCAGATTTCCTTAAAACCTGTAGGGTTAATTGCAAATGCATTAAGTATAGTGATTATTTTATTAAAACTTTCTTGTAATTAAATGCAATTCTTTTCCAGGGGTAGAGTTAATTGCGCTCAAATTAATTGTCCAGCGTTTCAAACGCGATTGGGTAAAGGTTGTCAGCATATTTATAAAGATAACTGTTGTCCAGAAGAAACTATATGCAGTAAGCTAGTAATATTTTAATTTATTTATTAATTAATATGCATATCTCACAGTTCAGACCATATCACAGAAATTAAGTTAATTAATTACTTTGATAATGTATCGTATTATCTAAGACTGATAAATGTAGTTGTGTATCTCGGTTTTACTCTGTTTTGTTATCAGCTGTTATACAAAGTGTTCGGTTAGTAACATCGTGTAAATGCAGATGTGATATCGCTATAGTTAGTTATTATCATTTTTCGGAAATACGATTGCATAGGTAGAGGGGGATAAACGTTAAACTATTACCAACCGTCACATGTAAGACAAAAAATATTGGAACGAGTCATATCTGCTCACTCACACGTTTTTTTTAATTTGGTTCACTTCATTTCTTCAGTTTTCTTGAATCACTTTATTTTTTTGCTATAATATATAGCAATAAAAGTATTATGTTTGATCTAAGAAGAAATATTTCGACAGTTTCTTAACGCCCAAATTAGCGGGATAATTCTGCTGAAGGGAGTCCTTCATTTTCATGGTTTAGACTGACAATTCCACTGTTACTGTCCTCTATATCGATGTCTTCAGCCTGACTAATATTCTGTGTCAATTTTTTCATACAACCCACCCTGTCCCCACCGCCCTACCCGACCCCTTCACAGTATTTATGAGATACCTATATCTCATATCATATTTATATAGTTGTCTTTACCAGTGGCGTACCGACATATGAACAGGCCCTGGTTCCAGTTGTGGTGCGGGCCCTAATCCAACTCCCTTCCCCACAAATAAAAGAAAATACTTATATAATTTTTTTTAATATTTATTGAATACATAAAAAACATTTAAAACAAAAAACAAACAATATATATAGAGGGATTAGACAGCTGAAAAACAAACATTAATGCAAAAATTAATTAAAAAAAAATAGAGTAAATTAATGTATTTATATTATAATTTTTTCTTGCTTTCGACGTGGCAAAAGTTGTTATCAGACTGAATACATTCAAATTTTTTGCTATCTCATTTTCAATAGAAATGATTGCCAGATTACATAGCCGGTCTTGATTCATTGTATTTCGTAACTAATTTTTTATTAATTTTAATTTTGAAAACGCTCTGCTGTTGCTACCGTTACGGGAACGGTAGAAATATCGTACAGGCTGTTACAATTTCAAAAAAGCTACTACTTGATGAACAATTATCAATTAATATAAATTTTAAGAGATTCTTTACCGAATTAATTTGGGTTAGTATCCTCGCGGAAGCATTGTCGAAAAGATTAAATTTGAGCAGAAATTGCTTCTGTCATTTTTGTATAATGTGTGTAATTTTTGTGCCATTTTAAATAAATCGTCGTCTGTACTGTTAATTAATATACCTATCTTTATTTAATATTTTAAATGTTTGATTTATGTGACAGAGACCTTTAGATCGGTTTTCTAATTGCAAAATTAAAATATCCAGTGTTTTCAAAGAAACAGTTATTCTGAAATTTTCTTCATTAGTTTGAATGCAATAATGATTTTTGGTTTCGTCGAAAAATAATTTTGGGCGAGACCTCCGCTTTTCTGAAAACACTGGACTTATTCCCCATTTTATCGCTAACTGCCAGGCTTCACTTTTAACGCAATGAAACTGCTCCCGCAGTTCCTTCATATTTCGTAAGGCATTCTCGAATAATTTTGCAGCTTCACTAATACTTTGCGATTTTTTTTGAAGTAGTTTTGACAGAAGATCCGTGGATTGCAAAATCTTTGTTTCAAAGACCCCTAAAAAAATTTTTCTAAAAAGTTTTTAAGTGATTTTGCTTCAACTATTTCATTTTTTATTTTAATTAAGTTAAAATAATTTTTGAAAGTGTTTTCAATATGTTTAAAAAATTAAATGTGCATGTAAGGTATCGTGCCTAGAGGACCATCTTGTAGGCACTAATCTCTTTAATTTTTTGTATCGCTGCCTTTGTCAGTTGGGTATAGCAATCCCCACCTTACAATACTATTATCAAAAAACAAAAAAAATCTTTCAACAAAATCAAAAAAGTTTCTTACAGTTGATAGTAATAGTACTATTAGCTACTCTGGCACTTCCGTTACAGCAGTTTTGTTTATCGCTTTAACTTTAACACATTTTTTTAATGCACAATATTTTTATTATTGAATCACAAATATGTTTGGACTCATTCTTATATTTTTAAATTACACTAAAGTGCAATTTTTCTCGGACGAAAATAAGAGTGATATCTCTGATGCAAGACGTGTACAAAAATAAATGTGTTTTCAGATTGTACACAAAATTTTTAATGTGTAAACTGTGTATGGTTTATAATTTTGATTTAAATGCAACTAACTGTTTCTAATTATTATATTTTTTAGAGAAAAATAGTCCATTTACCTGCACTTACAACAACAACACCTATTTAGCAGGAACGACATTTGATGCGGAGAAATGTAAGGTTTGTACATGCGAAAAAGATTTCAATGGAAAACTGGAAGAACCATTTTGCAAGAGAACAAAATGTGATGTACACGCGGATGAAAGCTATTATAAGGCCCTAGATAAAAAATGCGCAATGCTTTATGCGAAAGATAAGCCGTGTTGTCCAGGTTATTTTTCTTGTGGTAAGTAATACTGAGAACTCGTCATATGGCATAATTCATAAATAAAAAAAAATATTATTTTAGCTGACGGAACTGAAATTATAACCAGAAAACCAAACGCTCCTTCAGGTAAAACAAATTTTTATAAGTAGGAGGTTATTTATATCATTTTTTCCTCGCCTGTAGGTGGTTCGTGTAAATTTGGACATCACCAAATTGAGGTTGGTGATAAGGTCGTGTTACAAAACCCGTTTCCAGCGACTTGTGAGTGTGATGTTCCACCATTAATAACTTGTACGACTGACGTAGGTTATTATAAACTTCTAAACAAATACTTTTCTGATCCTGATTAGATTATATTCATAAATAAAATTTGCAAAGAAGATTGTATAAATAAATAAAAATCATGAGAATTGTGTGTTTATTAAGTAGAAAATTAACGAGAATAGTCTCCATGAACGATGGTGAAGAGCTTTAAAAGGTCCTCAGAAAAAAAAAATTAGGATGCAAACAACTCGTCCCGAAAATGAATCCCATGAAGGTGTTCTTTATGTTTGGGGAATCCATGGAAGTCACTACACGAGCCAAATCTGGAGAATAAGGCGACTGTTGGAAAATTTCGAAGCCTGCATTATGAATTGCGGTCATTGAAACACAGCATTGCCCTGATAAAACAGTACACCACGTCCGAGTTTCCTCCTCCTTTTTTTTCTTTGACGGAATCACACAGTTTTGAAATTAAAGCAGCATAATTTTGCCCAGTTATAGTCTGACTACGTGGTACAAAGTTTATAAGGATAATTCCTTCGGCATCCCAAAAAATTGTGACCATGATCTTCCCCGCAGATACTGTTGCACGAAAATTTCTGGGGAGGGAGGGGGGAGGGATCCTTGTGACATCAGTTAATGCAACACGTTTTTGTTCTTTATGTTAATTGTATCTACTTGCTCCTTATACACAATGATTTTGACGTAACTCCCCAGGAAAAAATCTAATTGGGAAATATAACATTTAAATACTTCAAAAAATTGCAGCAATTTAAAGAATTTTGGATCCCTTTTTTTGTTGTTTCATATCCTTATATGACCTTTCTTCAACGATTCTTGGGGTGCACAAAAAGTAGTCATTTTGACGCCTTAATTTAGGCTGCGATGACAAATTGACGTCAGTTCTTGCCATTTCAGACTTACACACTGTCATATCTGTCCAGGGTGGGCGCTCACCCTATTGCGTTCCACTCTTAAAACTCCTCTGTCACTACCCCATCCCTGATCTCATAGTTTCAGGGTAACGGATGTGGCTTGGAGAAAAGTTTAATAGGGGAGGGGACTTGTGCCCGCCGCCGCCGTCGGAATATGTATACGGTGGGTGAATGAGTTACCCTACGGCACTCGCCCCGAAGAACTCTGCAGCTTCACTACCCCATCCCTGTAGGCCACACGCTGGGGAACGGGCGTGGCGAGAGAATCTTAGTAGGGGAGGATAAAAGTCGGTTCGCCGAGGAGTAATCCGCCCGCTGGTTGACTGGTTGGGGAAACCTTGGTTTCATCCTAAAACAACTCGGTGATTCTGGGACCCTACGGTTTCACTGTAGCTGCTGCGGTATCTCTATCCCGGTTGGGAGAAAGAGCATCGCGGTTGGCATTTTCGGGGTAGGGCTTCGGCCCGGCCGTCCCCGTAGTTCAGGCTTAATTCACGGGCGGGCTGGTTGTACCTCACGGCCAGATTCCGTTTCCTACGCTGGCCGATAGTCGCCATCCGCAAGGAGGCCTAGGTCCCGTAGGGTTAGATGTGAGGTAGGAGCTCGCTAAAGCGACTCCAACGGAAACCCATCAAACGTTGACAAGGGAACTTGTCTAACATGGGTAGCACGGGGGAGAGGGGCCCACCGGTTCGCCGGTCCTCTCCGAGTGGTGTTGGTCTCGTGCGGGCAGCTGGTTTTCGCCCTCACGACTTCGGTCCTGAGGAGTGTGTGCATTCCCTGTGTTCGCCGTATACCTTTAGGTCGGTCGGCAGCTGAGTCCCTTCGGGGTCCAGCAATTCTGTTTTGTGTCATATCTGTCATAAAAATCACAAAAATATTTATATATCGGTGTGCTTGTTAAGAGAATCGTACAATTAAATAAAAACTCAAAAGAATTGAGCATTTATTAAATACAAAACGAATATAAAATTTCCGTATAAATAAACTTTCTATACCACTAAAAGATATTTCCGGAAGGTAGACTCGAATTGCACGTCCTGTAACAAGAGAAATCGTTGATAAACCTCTGCAGATTCTGAACGAAGGTCGGCATATCCTGAAATGAAGCAATGTTTTAATGATACAAAAATAAGGATAGATATAGGCCGCATTACAGTGTCCCTTTTAAAATTCTGCTGTAAAGATTCGTATTGTTCGTGCGTTAAACAGTCCGTATTCCGAAGAAAATTCGGCAGAAATGTGCCGAAAAATATTGAAAAATTAACCGCCGCTAAATTGTAGATCGCCTGTAGTATATCTTCCGTCAGAAGGTTGTGACTTTTATCCAATAAAGTTTGGATAAGTACGCTTAAAAATTGGGAAAGTAATTGATCTTGAAATAAAGCCTGAAATAACGTTTTTTTTTAAATTATTATTCAAAGGTTAGTTTTAACAGTTTTAACGAACTTACCTTATGATATAACTTCCATTTACTATTCAGATCTTCTAATGAATTTAAACTTGTTTTGAATATATTAATGTCGGGTTGTAGTAGAGACTGCCCGAAAACTCGTAACACAGCCAATAATTGTTCGGGTTGTTGTGGATTATCAGGACCTTGAAGAGTGTCACTACAACCCGGTGAATGGCCCAATCGTACTTGAGATATATAAAAGTAATTCCATCTATAAAGTAACATGCTGAAATGTTAAGAAAAATTGGTTATTTTTTTATATCAAATTAGCCCTGGGTAGATCAACTATAACCGAAACTCAACTTAAATAAAGATAGATACTAGTTGACAGTTATTTAATTCAATGAAAACAATTCAAGTACTAGACCTAGAAGAATTGGGGGTTGGTGATCAAAGACAATAAAATTCAAGGTCGAAGAAACAGACTTACTCTAGAAATGGAGAATGATCTGACGGACAAAATTACAACTTTGGCTAAATAGAGTTTCACTATGACAAAACAGGAAATCGTGGAAGCAGTCCAATCATATGTAGTGGAGAATAATCTTTCCTATTCAATTCAAAAAACGGCAAATCTGGATATGACTGGTTTCGTTTGTTCTGCAAACGAAATAATGTATGTGAAACAAGGGGGTACGAAAACTGGCCGTTCTTACTGTTATACGTAATGGAAGATCGTTCGAGTTACCTGAGTGAGTTTGAGCGAGGAATTGTTGTGAGTATGCACATGGCAGGTGTATCCTACCGTGAAATCGTGTGCTGTCTCGAGTGATCATTGTTCGCAGTGTAACGGGCAGCATATTTCCATTTACTATGCAATGTTGGCTGCGGGGAGCCCTAGCCGTGTAGCCAAAAAGAAAAATTACAGAAGATCCGCCTTAATCGCAGGATCCACTTGAGTCGACAAATATAATTTCACTTAAAAATTGGAGACTATGCCCTCTTAACATTAAAGGCGTTAAAATTACGCAGCAGAATGGCTCTTCGCTGATACTTATTTTAAATCCATCTTCTTCTAAATGATAAATCTTATCTAGCAATTTTTCAACAACGCTCTTAACCGTGCGATTTCCGTAATTTTCCCGCCTACAAATACATTTAAACTAGTTTTATACAATCTTCGTTCTTTTTAATAATCAGTTAGGTATACAACATTCAGAGCGAATGAAGGACCTAAGCATATTATTATATACTTATATATATTTAGCTCCATTTTTCATATATGTTGTATATAGTGCGATCTGTGGGATTAATCTGGGCATTTGCAAGAACCTGGCATATGTCTTCTACAGGCATAGCTGCCATTAAAGTGCCTCTATGAAACGCTTTAGCCTCGCTTGGTGACATGCTATCCCTAAAGTACTCTATAAATGTTTCCTTTGTTTCCACGAATATCCGTCAAAAACTAAACGCTTCTGCCACATTTACCAAATGATTATGTACAAACGCAATCTGAAAATTAAGCAATATCTATGTATAATAATAAAATTATCCGTAAATGTATTCAGATGTACGTATGGGGTAAAGAAACTAAGGTACTTCTTGATGCGATCGCGAATTACTAGATTCTACTAAGTATATTAAAATGATATTAAATATATAACGGTCAGCTACCCTTTCCCAGGTAGCACACAACGTTGGTGCAACGTTGGCTGACTGTCCGAGTTGTATTGGGCACGCGTTGGGCAACAATGTTGGCAGTATGTGAAAGTGTGAACATTTTACAACGTTGGTTTTATATCTTTAGGCGACATTGGCGTAGGATAAACTTTCAATACCTACCCGTTCTGTTGGTGCAACGTCGGCACCTGACGTTGGCGTCTTATCGAGAGGATACATAGGAGTAACTACGGGAAGTGATATTGGGTATTAATCTTGTATGTGATATCTATACGATAAAACATACAAGATGCAAAACATATATGATGGTACATAGGTACACTGATCCGATGTTATTAATTAGTTTGCTGAATAAATTACAGCGATATTATACCAACTCAAAATTCGAGTTAATTATCTGTATATAATATATTTTCATATGAAATAAACTTGATTTAAGATATAAACTACCAAATTACAATTAGATCATAAATAATGGAATAGAATAGTTGTTTGAATTTTACATATCTATGTATGCAAGATGTTGATAATAGTTAAGAACATATACAAGTAATGATTTGAAAACTGTTATAAAATCTATGCTTATGTTGAAATATTCAGCGTTCAAGGCAAACATGCTCATAATTGTGTAACATAGTATATCTCGATATGATCTGCCTGTAATCAGGACATATGTATATCGTAGATGTTTTATTTCATGTGACAATATATAAGGAAAACTTACTACAAATTGTATGTTTTTTTATGTTTATGTTGTTAACAATAGTTAACATCGAATCATATACCCATATAACACCATCTGCACATACAATAAATAAAGAAAGTAATTACGATATTTTATTTATTAGTGAAACTAAAATTCAAGATTAGCAAAAATGATACAGCACATTACGTCATATGTGATATATCTTATTACAGAACAAAATTTATTATCTCTTTACATGTTATGGTATATAACTGAAATATTTTATTGAACTAAAAATATTAAAACATTATAAAACACTGACCTAATCGCGGAGATGTTTACAGCTCAGCTGATTCCTAATTTTTATCAGCAGCAGTAGTCAAAGATGTACGACCAACAATAGCCTTTTCCAAATTACACTCAGCTTTACCTTCATCTCTATCATGTGCAGTAGCTAGCCATGAAGCAATAGTTTTATAAATGTCGTAATCCATTGCAATATCAAACCATTGGCGCACAGCAACTGTGAACAAACGAAAAAATATTAACATATGTATGTATCTATCTTTAGTTTACATAAGGTATTAGAAGTATACGAGTACACCATGTCCACAGTTAAGGTAAGGTGCATTGCAAACTTATTATTAACGCTATGAAGTTGGTTAAATTAACAATGGCGAAGTATATCTAAATTTTTCTATAAATTAGATATACTTGCAACATATTACATTTTACGAGAAGAGTAAATAAATGGCACTCGCACAGCAATAATTATTAAGGAGGAATCAATAATCACAAAGAATGATTCATTTGGCAAGTAACTAGGAAAACCTGTATGTGATTATTTATTCTACAATATTTGATCATTGCCTACTTGCACATTTACACAATTCTCAGAAAGTACTTGCCTATTTTAAATTTCACAGTAGTAAGTAATAAAGATTTTGTTCAAAATATTGGTTTCTTTAAAAATATCTAAAAATATACAGTATTCCATTAAAGAAGACAATATGAATGCTTTTTTTCAGTTTTTCTATCATTCAGAGTAAAAAGTATTACTAACTTGTTAAGTAATCAACTTCATAGCTCGTGAACATTTTACTTTGGACACTATGTATATTTCATTCCATTACAGATCTTGAAATGAAGTTGTGGGGTTTGCTATGTATACAGTGTGATTACGTATCACTTTTTGAAAATTTCCTGATTTTTGATTTAATAATTTTGACTATAGTTATTCTTTGACTTCGCCTCATAACTAGCCCTTTTCATTAAAATATCGCAGACAAATTTTGAGACAGCATCTAAATATTAGGTTTAATATAAAATTTTAATTAAACAGAAAATTGTCTTGGCTAAATATGTAATAAAAAATAAGTTATTTTAGTTGATTATTTCTTAATTAGGAGGAATTTCAAAAAATACAATATAATAATCATGACTATCCACAATAATTTTTTAGATAAATATCTCAAGAATAATGCACAAAAATTAAATCTTACCTACAATCGCCTGAAAGATGTTCGCTTTATCTAAGGCTTACTTCGATAATTGTATAGCTTTTACGTCTCTCAATATTATCTTTAAAATAGTCTTCAATACAACCAGTACGGTTCAACTTATTCACCTCAGTTAACGCGACTACCTGTAAATACCAAGGCATAAATAAAAAATAAACAGTACATACCTATACTGTGAAAAAAAAAACGAAAGTAAAATAAATGTTAAGTAGAGCGGATTCTATTAACCAGAAAATAATAAATAAATAATATTTTAATCTTCATGCGTAACTATAGAAGAATTTATGGTAATTATTAAAGCTCTAGTATCAGTTTGTAAAAAATTTGAAAAAGGCAATTACCTATAGCATACGATCAGTTGTCACAAATGATTATGTGTAAGATATCATACGCAACTCTGGCCTAACATCGGAAATAGAACATAAAGCATCTGTAAATATATTTTGTAAGAAAGAAACCAATTGCAATTATCAACTAGTATTTTACTTACAATCAGCGGTAAGGATGACTTGCATTAATATACAAGATACAAATAAGTTTTACGTTATCGGATCTGACGTCTCTTCCAGGTTATTTGTATCCAATGCTTTCTTAGTTAATTCCTACAAACTGCTGGATATTTTCTAAACTCCTCGCCACGTTGTGGTAGTTCACAACTTTCAATCATAGCCTGTATGAAAAATACATATTATATTACTTATGTACGAAAGTACTTACTATGCAAACTATGTAAAGTACTTACCCGTCCATTGTTCTTATAACATCTTTCACAACAGGGTCTATTTTAAATATTATACAACGTAGACTGGAACACTAACAACGGTATACTCTTAACTATATAATATAACTCTCTCTCATGACTAACAACTGGGCTAATAAAACGAATAAATCAAATAAACAACACAAGCTTGCATATGGCGATGTACGACTGAATTCGATCAAAATGTCGCTTGCCGATTGATGCGCATGCGCACAGCAAATGATAATTTTGTAAATAATATAAATCCTACTAAAATATACGTTTTATTTGTTAGTTGTGTTGGTTATTAAGGTTGTCGTGATTTAACTGCATTATTACGTATAATAAGATTTTTACAACTATTTTATTTACATTTGTTACATTTGAACTCATATGGTTCACAATGTATGGGTAATATGAACAATAATAATATTTCGTAAGTTCATGATTTTTGAGATAAAAAGGAATAAAAAACAAATGGTGCATTTTGAAAAGGAAAAAAAAATGTCACATGGTACGACTTGAACCCGCGATCTCGTGAATGTTACGTAAGAACGTTACCCACTTAGCCACGGGGTCAGCTTTGACTCCGCCCTCAATTCGATTGTCGTCTAAAAACTTTTATGCGATATTCAGCCAACAAACCGATATAAAGCCAACGAACATGGAACGTTGCAATGATAAGTTGAGCCAACGTATTTTGCCGATATTTGACTAATGTTGGATATTAATCGTTTGTAGACTGTGACTTTGCGCCAACTATGTTACGTTGGCCCGAGCTATCGCCGACACTTAGCCAACGGACTGTGCTACCTGGGTTCTAGATACTTTAGTAATTAGAAACAACGATAGATTAGAGTTTGACGTGTATAGAAAGGAAACCAGTACACTTCGCTACATTCCTTCAGATTCCCATCATTGTGTTCAACACAAAATGGCAAGCCTGAATTTTTTGGTCCACAAACTTCTCACTTTTCCCTTGAACAAGGCGAGGTATGAGAAAGAGCTTAAAATTATAAAAGATGCGGCCAAGTGTAATGGTTTCCAGCCTCAGCATATCTATAAGTTAATTAGGAAGTTTAATTATAAGAAAACTGTGAAAGAATCTACGACTTTTCGAGAGGATGTTAAAGCTTCACCCGTTGTGACCCTCCCTTACGCTCCCTTTATCACTAAAGGTTTGAGTAAAATCTTCAAAGAGCTAGATCTCAGAATAGTTTACAGTTCTGGGACTAGTTTATGAAGTCTCATCGGTAACCCTAAAGATAAAATACAACCTCTAGAAAAGTCAGATATTTACGAAATCAATTGTAAAGATTGTAATCAAAAATATATTGGGCAAACCAGGAGAGCAGTCTCAACTAGATTCAAAGAGCATATGGCTCATCTTAGATTTAACAGAATTGAGAAATCGAGCGTTGCCCAACACATTTTTGAAACAGATCACAACATCGATCATACGAATGTTAAATTAATTAGACAAATAAACAATTGTAAGTTTCTAAATGTTTTCGAAAGTTTAGAAATATATAAAAATAAGTCATGTGTAATGAACTGTGACAATGGACCTATACCGTATTCGTCATTGTTTTCGTTAATAGGAAATTAATGATGCGTATCGGATTGACCGTGCATAACATTTAGGTTACCTGTTTTTGTAGATTTTATTTTAATTTAGTTTTATTATCGCCTTGATAATGACAGCATTGCTGTTGAAACGCGTCGGTGTTTTTAGTTAAAACTTGTTTGGTGTTCAGTGGGTTAAAGTGTTTAGTGTTTTAAATATTTCTTATGAGATTTCTGTATTATGGTCTTTAGTGTATTACACACGGGGCAAAACGGAGATTTCAACTCTCACTTTGACTTTTACCCCCGTTTCACTCGGGAAAAGACTTCAAAGTTTTTTTGCCCCTAATATAACAAAAAAATATTACTTATCACTATAATTGCGTTTAAATTTTCTTTTAGATATGGATCTTTGTATCGTGTGAATTTGTTAATTTTTTTAATCTTGAAAATTATCTTAGCTTTACATTCATTATTTCTGTCCCTATTAGATTCTTTTTTCCTTTTTTTATTCTTTGCACTATGTTGACATAGAAAATCTTTTCGAAATTCAAGTTTCTTAATGTTGGCATAATTTTTTGCAACAATCCATTGCGTACAGGTAGTTCGAGAAAAATTCTGCAGCCAGACCATGCAAGCGCATTATCATCACTTATTTTAGTTCGAATTGTTACTTCAGACCTTTCCTTATTATTGTTAATAATTTTTTAGTTTGAATCAAATTTATCTAAAGCTATCTTTATTTCAGTCATCATTCAACGTATCGCAAATTAGATATTAAACTGTAACCACCTCGAACTTTTCACAACTAACTACTGAGGCGCCAGCGCACTTGCTCTTCTTTCTAATTTGTTGTAATCGTGTAGGCAACGGAGGCATGTGTGAAGATTACGTTTGCTATACGATTAACACTACTTACTCATCACGACTCATAATGCGGTAGCTTCAGTAGGCTAGTAAACGGAATGCGTGAATCAAATTTCCGTTCCCTATACCGCTAGGGCTCCCAGTAGCCTACTCCGTATAGTAAATGGAAATATGCTAACGGGCATGACGAGAATGAAATGAGCAAGGGTGTACTGCGCCTTTGTGGGAACTTGGAGCTGTTTGATCACCAGGAAGGGAAGGTGTTGTAGTATTGTAGGTATTCAATGTTATGACTAAACTTAGTTAAAAAAAATCATTCTTTTTAGTTAGATACCTGTAAAGTAACCTCAAGAGAGCAATTATCACATCCGGTTGTTTATTCGCTTGACAAATTAACACAGGGTACACGTTCTGCAAACATAATTGTAGTATACCAGGTAGAAAGTTTTTGTAACTATTTCCTGGTGCTTCTACAATCAATTGTAAGATCTGCAATAATTTGTCCAAACTAGATAAATTCTTCGATTGTTGCTCACTGAAATAACAAAATTTAATTTAATAAATAAATAAATAAAAAGCGTTTACCTGACAGCAACTTGAAGGAAAACTTCAACAGCATGTTTAGTCGCATCAATACCCATTTGTTGCTGTAGAACTCCCAAAACGTTTAAGAAAAACGTTAAGATATTATCACTAATCTCTTCATATCTTGAATATGTCGGAAATAACAGTAAAGCATGATCGATACAGTTCTAAAACGCAATTAATATAATAGAAATCTCCCTAACTAATTATACCATCATATTACTTTCAAGCCCATATACAATAATTTCTTCGACGATGATGGGTAATTTTTACAATAATCAATAACACTCGATAATATTGGAAGGGTATTAGCTACGATATCCTTCATTTTATTTACATCCCCATTTTGCATTAGATCTCGAAAATCTCTAGTTAACAAATCGAAGAAGGTCGTAATCCATATATTCCTTTTCTGCGAATCAAGTTGAGATAATTCACCCCACGGTCTCACTAATATATTACAGCAAGCGCTAATTACGACTTGATGCGTTTCTCTGCTGTAATATTTAACTTTCGGCGCTAATTGTATGTATTCAACGACAGATGGCAGTGTAATTAAAGATGGCGGGAAAACGGCACTCGATACCGTGAGAAATAAATGAGCAGCGGCATGGCATACTTTCGGGGGTTCCTCGTGTGCGGATTGTAAATGACGTAATGATATCTCGATTAAATCCTTAAGATACCTATTATTCCTATCGCCATTCAAGAATAACCATGTGCACCATGTTTTTAAAGCGGCTATTAGTTGACTTTGCCTAATTTTAGAAATAATATATATAATTTAGTATTGTAAATTATAACACGATTAAAATAATGATTAACGTACACTTCGGTAAAATCATCTATGAGCCTAGAATCGTCCAATTTTAAATGGTAATATTTAATATTTTTCGCTATCGAGGCACTTTCAATCATTCCAATTATTAAATTATCAATAGATGATGCCGATACTTTTGTATAACCTTGACCTAAAATATAACAGCATAACGGGAACAGGCAGGGGTTATTATATACAAACCTTGTTCAATAAATAATGTCGATAACCTAGCTAATGCTTGAGTTAAAGATGATAAGTCCCTAAGTATACAATGCAGTCTTTGAGTTTCCGAATATTCTAGCTTTAAAGTTAAACTTACATGATTAACGGCGTTCTGTAACATACAGTAAACGTCGTTTGATTTTTTCCAAGGTATCAACTGCAAGAATAAACGGGATATATAATGAGATAAGTCCGGAAGATTAAATTAAGGAATACTTACGATTTGGTTGAATGTTTCGTGCGGTGCAAACTCAGCTACCATGGCTATTAATTCAATTGATGTTTTTAAGAACAATTGCCATTCAGTTTCATTCTAAAATGAACACACACAATAAGCACCGTCAATTAAGTGGATTCATGTTTGAGATTCATCAAGTTAGCTTTATTTTAAAATATATCGGAGAAGATGTAATTTTGCACCACTTTGTCCGTGATTATGCAGGTATAATTCAAAGACTGTAACCATGTAGAATAGTGAGATGATTTTAACAACTGTGGGCTCGTAAGATAGAGACAGAACATTGGTATTACGAACACCACTACATTTAATTAACTATTTGAATCAATGATTGCAGAAAGGATCTAAGCACCATTTTAGTCGAAATTGGGTTTCATGCGAATTCAAGTTCTTTAGATGAATACTAAGTGATTGAGTGCAGAAAAAAGTCAATTTGCATTTCGGAAGTGTGTATAGAACTTTTGGAATTCAATCTTCGAATGGCATACAACTAATTAGTACTTGTGCTTTGTAATATATTTTTGGCTTTTTGTATTAAATTAAATAAATTGTGAGTTACATATTACTTTTTTTTTCTAACAACTTGCATATACCATAGTGCAGAAAAGGTACATGTGCAATGAATTCTAATGCCGTTTTTACATGCTCCTCACAAATATTATGTGATAGAACTTTTAAATTATGTTCAAATCTAGAAATATTTTTGATACAACCCTTAACATGCTTTACTTTTGACAGGGGAGAGCCAAAAACAGTTTCTTTTTTATATTTTTGTCACAATTCATCCTCTAACACATACATCCTTTCTGTAATCATCAAATCATTTATTGTTTAAGTGTTTTGAGGGCTCATGGGTCTTCATCATTGAGTATTAGGTTAATAATGAGGGCTCATGAGTCCTTGAAACACGTGTCCCGAATAATTAATTTAAATGTTGTGGTGTTGGTGCTACCGATATTTTATCTGCATAAAACAGCGATCTCCCAATTTTTTTGGTAGTTGTTTTAGTTGTTAAATTGTGTCGTTGAATCTGAGTTTGCAAAAAGATACCTGAATATTATGACCAATGGTTTAATAGCTTCCACACTACATATTATACAAATTACCACAAATTTATGTACAACAACTTCTTTTAAAAGAATATCAATCAAGTCAACTTGATGAACAATTAAAACACAAACGCATTACTTACATCTTCATCCAGATCTTCATCATTGATACTACTCAACTGATAATAATTACAAGTGAATTGCATCTTATTTAGTACTGCTGGTATAAGACTTTGCAATGCTTCGAATACCTATTAGTATAGTAAAGATATTTAGTTAATAACAAGTCGGAGACATTCTAATCTGTTTGCTGCAGTACCTGTGAGCGTTTTGCGGTTTAATTTGCTTAATGAAAGCGGCCCAAACGGCCAAGCAACGCAAATAGCAGGGCAACGAAGGTAGACGAATCGTTAGTTCAAATAGAAGCGATAGAAATTCTAAAGCTGAGAAACCCGGTTCGGTTTCTAATCGCCATAAATGCTGCTCCATTAGTAAACATAACAATTCAGACAGCTTTTCCATGAAACTATAAATAAGAAAATAATGCAGATTTTAATAAACTAAAACAAAAATAAGAGTGAAAATGGAAAAACTTACTCGGAACTTAACGTTTCGATCCTCCCTGAAGAGGAGCACGTTATATCTTTCATTAGTTGAACCGTATTATGATATAATTGGATAAAAAGTGGTTGCGATCCTGGCGGAACACATTTCCTATATAAGATTTCATTTAGTGTCGACATCGCTAATAAACACATGTCATCATCATCCTGTAATTAATCATAAAATAAATTTTATTTAAATTTCTTCGCAGACATCTTGGCTTACTTGAGCGTAACTGGATACATGCGTAAAATTAAAAATGGCACTGATTATTTGCACAGGCACCTGATTGAGCTGTGACCATGATAGTAAATGCTGTACGGTAGCTAAACCTTCCCGAATTATTGCTTTCGGGTCGGTTCGAAAACTAGCGGCTGAAATTTGTTGCGCTAGATTTGGTTGTGAACTAGGGTGTGTCGGTGAAGGTGGTGGCGTTGCTGTAGCTTTATGACGTGGCTTATTACCTGCGGATAGATTACTTTCTTAGTTTTACTTGGCAACACTGATTCTATTTGATTTCACATTTTCACTTACCTAGATTGTCTAAAATGCTGATAAGTATCTGGAATACTTGTGGAATGTACTGTTGTAACAGTCTTGTTAATTCCTCTTTACGATACGAGTTCAGATCCGGTCGAGGGTTCATAAGTTCCTCGCTAGTTGTTCGCAATAAAATCAAGCCTAATAATTGTAATCGGTCAGATTTAAGTAACTGTAATCATAAAGAAGAGATTAATCGACTAAGTAGATAAAAATGTTAGGAATTTACCTGTAATATATTGCTAAAAAACTCGGGATAAAATTGTGGCCAATCATACCTTGCTATATCAACTATTAACTTCGCCAATTTGTTTCTAATAAAATTAGACGTGTTATCCTGTTCTATGTAAAAATTGTAAAGAGTGCTTTTCAATTGTGTACGGTTATCCCATTCTAAGCTATACCACTGTCTATTTATCACAGACTGAAATAAATTCTCGTTACTTTCACAACAATATCGGATCAAAATAAATAATACGGACTTACCTCAATTGTAGACAAGGCATACATAGAAACATACTGACTAGACGTATTTGTAATAAAATAAACGCAAAACTTCCAAGCATCTTTCTGATTGCTGAAATTGTTTAATTGAGTCTCTATTTCATGTTTCCTACCATTGGAAATGCTACGGACATAAAATTCGTCCATTAAATGCTCCAAAGCAACAAGGGTGTCATACTCAGTGTGAGTCTGGAATATGGAATAAAAAAAGAAGTCCGTTACGTAGAGGTTATCCGGTACTTTCTAGGTTCTATAGATATATATCGAAAGCAACTTACCATTTTAAATATGTTATTACAATATAATCATTATATTTGCTTCTTAAAATTAACCTTCGTCAAAAATTTGCAAAAAATTATGACATATTTCTAATCTATTCACGAAAATGGTGTATTTGGTAATTGTGGGTTGCCTATACTCTGGTAAGTTAGGATGTCACTCCCAATATTTAACCAACTTTATCAAGATTCGATTGCTTTATCATCGTCGGGATAAAAATTGTGCAATAATTTGAAATGTTATAGATCATAATAAGATAAAATTTGTTTATTATTGTTATTACTAAAATTCGTTATTGTTATAATACCCAGTACAGTTTACTACTATTTAAAAACGGGAAAATATCAATGAACAGACCTACTTCCTTTTGACACTTATACCTTTTAACAACTGATGGCGCTAGACACATCATTACCACATTACTGCCAATTTAATAATAAATAATATTTTGCTTTAATTGTGATTAAACATTATTAAAAACGAAATTTATTAAATAATAGTCAGATATTTATAAATGCAAATTGATTCATTTGAATTTTAAATAAGAACAGGCAAATATATATATATAAATTGTAATTTACATCCATCCTTCTTAATAAAATATCTGTATTATGGAATGCACGTAATTGCTGATGTAATTAAAAATCTAATAACTTTAATTAAACTGCAGCGAAACACGAATCAAGCTATAATACACATTTAGACTATTTGTTGTAAATTTGTACACGTTACAAAATTCACATTTCACCCTCATGTATTATTTGTTGTCTCTCTCTGTTTCACTCTTATATACACAATAATACCTACGTGGTGCATTTACGACCGTGCTGGAACCTGATAAGCTTAATATATTGCCTTGACATTATCTTTCGACACTGGAGAAAATATTTCCCTATTTTAGTATATTTTTATGTACTATGCGTAATGCTGTCATGCATCATTTCTGACCGGCGACCTGTTTTAATTAAATAGGTAATATATAATTAGTGCCGTACCCCTACTCTTTTATACATCAGTATTAGATAACCAGCCAAGAGATAACCTACTTTTCAAAAATATTTGTTCTGTATTGGCTCCAAATTAATCAAAATTGTAAATCATGAAGTGGCATGCCACGCCTTCTCTTGTGAATCAACCAATAAAAACGCTTCTGGTAGATGAGAACAAACTGCGCAGATCAAAAAACGACAAAATGAACAGACACACCTAAATATAATGATAACCCTCTAGATGGCAGTAAATATAAGTTTTGGCGCCTCTTGCAGTTATGGATTGAACTAATTTAGCGCGCGTTTTTTTATTTTTATTTAAATAAGTACTATTTTGTTAAATGATTTGGAAAAATTAAAAAAAAATAAAACAAGGTTCGTAGAATTTTTTTAGATCGATAGCAATTAAAATAACTAACATTTCTCGTTTAACAAATTCGTTTCTGCTTGTTTGAAGGACTTATTATTATATTTGACACGTTTTTATTGCAATCCCACATACACAGCATAAACTGGGTTTATATAATAGAGTAAAAAGGAATATCGAGTGAATTAAAACAGTAAATAGTTTTTCAACCAATCAATTAAATGTTTTCGAATGTAAACTCAAATATATATTATAGGAAATGCACTGGTGAACAAAAAATTGAGGTCAGATTAAAATGAGGAGCTGTTTTTAGAATGATCAATTAAAAGCTTATATTCGCAAAATGTAAATAATTGTACCGTGTATTTCGTAGGCTATGATTTATTCTGAAAAAGCAACAAATTTACATATTAAACAAAGCTTGGCTTTTTATTATTAGGACCAATAATATGGCACAACAATGAAAAAACTCGTTGAGTTTTAATGATGATTTTATTTTATTTTTCCAGTAGCAGTTTCTGGGCGGGTTTTGGGTCTGATGGAAGTCTCCAGCAGATATTTCAGAATTCTAAATTCTCTAAATGGTAGTGCAAAGTATTTCTGATTCTGATGGATTTATTTAAATATGTAGAGGTGACTAGGAACTGTAGAGGGAGGATTGATAGATATAGCTTGCATTTATACAAATTTATGACACATAATACTGATACTGGAACATCTTTTTAGATTTTGATACCCTTGCACATTCAATATTGTAATTTGGACACTTTCTCCGTGATTGTTGTTGATCAGGAATATAATGAATTGGAGTATCTAAATATAAGAAGCATCTTTGTCATTCTTTGCATTTTTGTTAAGACATACTTTTCAAAATGTGAAGCTGTGATATAATCACCTCCATATGTTACAGCCATTGAATTTTGTTGAGCTTTTTGCGTCACCAAATTTCTGAACATGAGTTACCAAAACAAAAAAAAAGAATAAAAAAGAGAGCACAGTGTTTCCTAATAGATCAGTGCCGTTTGCGTGGTTTTGTCCTTTTCTACCAACAACTTTCTCTGTAGTTTGTGAGCAGTTGTCAACCCCCCAACTGGCTGCTGAAATAACGGACAACAAAGATGGAGCTATAGACAGAAGTTCCCTTCCTATTACCTATACTCAGTCAAACATATGAGCAATTTTGATCAAACTTACTACTATAGTTTCTACCTATTCGGCATCATCATCATCCCTTCGATTACTAGACATCTATTTTAATTGCTTTTGCTTCGCTAAGAGAGCTTGTTTGTCAAGTATTTGACAATATTTGACGTTTTTAAGTGTTACGTCATGGTAGGCCGTTATGTGGATCATTACAGAACCATTCAGCAGGTCGAGAGATCTAGCGTGACTGACAATTCACAAAATGTCCGAGTTAGATCAGTATCTGTAGTTACCAACTTGTTATTTTCGATTTTTGAATTGGTAGTAGTTTTGACCGTCGTCGATAGAGGGAATGAGTTTAGAACTAGTTTGCCAGCCGAACTGTTGTAGGTGTTGTGTTTTCAGTTTTAAAAGCCTCATAATTACTTCTGTATCATATAGAGTGGTTGCCTTTTATTACAAAACGATTTTAATGAGTGCTTTGCACCATTTGGTTATGCATTCTTGATTTAGTCAGAATCCGGAAGAAATAATATAAAATTAATAAAATCAAAAAGGAAAGAACATTTTATGTTACAATTTAAGACTAGCACTATACGACAAAATATTTTATACACCACCAAAGTGATAAAAATTAAATTTACAACTGTAATAAAGCGACTAACATAACTTACCTTTTAATGTATAAAATGCTATTAAAAATAGAGGAATTACGTACGAAGTAGCAGTTTTAACCTATGAGCACTCGAACACCTGTAATGTATTTCAATTCCAAATCATTTTGTTTTTATTACCGGACATATTTCACGTGCTAGGTATGTCATGGTGTTGGACGGGAACGAACGAAGTTTTGTTAGAATTGATAAGTTATATTTACAGAGTTTGTTGTGGAAATTAGCCGTAAATGTAGATTTACGGGCTAATGCTTTGGTCGGTAGTGACGGTGGTAAAATTTATCGCCAGACAATCAACAAAAGCCATGTCAAGCTTTTCGCGTGTTCGAGTTTAGAGACTCGGGTTATTTTATGTACTACCACCTTCTCTTCGTGTGTTTTTTTTCCTCATTCTTGTAGTAGTCGTCGGGTACCTGTAATTTCAATCAGGAGATAAGGCTGCGTTTACGAGCGAATTTTCAACAACTGTTTAAGTGGGATTTATATATTTTTTTCTGCTTATCTGGTAGTATATGGTGAAGGTTTCTTTTCCTTTTATTGTTTAAGTTGCAAGAGTATTTATGTAATATAAATTTGTCGTGAAATGAAATTAAAACGATACTGTTGACATGCCAAGTAACAACATTTACATTTTCTTTTTATTTCATGCATTATTCAGGTGCTGAAAATAACTTGTTACATTTGTTTGTTATATTGGGATTTAAGAAATTAGAATTTTGATATTTAATACTCAAAATTAAAACTTTCAACATCCTAGCAAGTCAAAAACTTTTTTATTTCGACTTTTACTTCATTTATTTTCATCTTTCTTTATTTTCCAATTACGTCCCTTTTAAGTAAGTTTCTCCTACAACATTCCATCTCGTAATATGTCCTTATACTCACGCAATTTATATCTGCAACGCTAAGAAAATTTTAAAATTGCAAATTCGGGCATAAATTTCACGCTCAGGGCCGGTCCTCCAAGAACGTCTTAAGACTTTAAGGCCACGTTAATTAATTACTTGGGACCACCTCCATGAAAACAGCGCCGACTACCGGTTAGCCCGACTAACTACGACCCCGCAAGGGTTTTCGGGATACCAACGCACCAACTGAAAGCTTCTTACTCCCTCTCAGCGTCGCTAGAGGAACGTTACACACCAACCCTGAGAAAGTAGGCACTTTTTTATGTTTATTTTATTGCGTGCGTCAAAATAATTTATCATGTTTTTGCCCTTTTTATGTTTATACCTTACCTTTAACCGGGCGAGGGAGCGAGAGGTAAAAGTGTGTGCGGGTATCTTAATAAGTTTACTTGGCTAACTCGATTTCTACTTCGACTTACTACGTTTTCGTTTCTTTCTTTTTTTTTTTAACACAGATAACGAGATTTTCGACGAACATAATGTTTTTATATTAAATATTCTCAAGTTTGCGAAACTGAATTAAGTTGTTTTCTGAGATCTCCTCTTCCAAGGCTCTTGTTGATCTTTCTTTTTAGCGTAAATATAACGCAGTTAAAAAGTGAAGTTAGTTATTATGAGTAAATGTCAAAAAAATGCGTAAATTTATGTTGAATAATATTTTTGTATGGAAAAATGTTGGTGGAAAAATATTTTGTACTTTTTTAGAAGCAATTCGATATACAAGTTACAGGGTGTAAGATTAGAACGATATTTTTTAATTTTATGGCTTTTGGCTAATTGTTTAATACTTTTTCTGAGTCACATTACTTGGCTAACATATTTCCAAAGGAATAACGGAGCAAAACGTTCCTCCACAGCTGTGAACAGACTAAAATTGACATGGACGATGAGGTAGTAGAAATTATAGAAGGTATTAATTAGAAATCTAAAGTATTGAAATTGTTGGAATCACTCTGCGCAATCGAGTGTAATGAAAATAGATCAAGCAGTAGAAGCAGATCACGTGGTTTCGACCCCCTTAATGTTGTTATATTGTACAACACTTGCGACCATGGACTAATTCCAACATCATTCCCTCTAGTGGACAAAGTCGGAAAAAGCACTGCCAGATGTCAAATAACCCGTGGACAATTCGTGGATTATCAGTTTCGCTGGATGTCTTGACCTGTTAACCTTTTCGGTCACTATTTATTTTGGTTCAGAGAAAAAATCTAAAACTGTGATATTAGAAAGTCTGATTTACTTGTAATTTTTTGATATCACTTGTGAAGGGTTACCGACCTCCGTTCAGGGGTTGGCATAATGTCGTCAATTGACGACATCGCGACTAAAGGGTAATAAAATAACAAATGCGCAGCAAATGCATGCCAGCAAACGTTTTTCATTTATTCTTGTAGACAGGTGGGACCAAATCTTTGATGCTGTTGTCTGGCATAAAATTTTGTAAACTCAACGATTTCTTCAAACAGTTCGTAGCAAAAGTATTGAGGAAAAAAAAACATTGGACTTTCTAGCTCAACTACATCGTCAACTGTTTTCTCAAACCACTTGATGTTTGGAGTTAGAAATTGGACCAATCTTTTCTTTGGGAGTTACTTCATTTTGCGTCGTGAACTCCTTCATTAGGTCTTTTTTTTGCGTTGAATCTGAACGTGAGGTGTTTGGGTCAGGCTGAGGTTCAGTAAACACTTTGTTTGAGGGCTGGATTTTCATCGTCTTTGCTCAGATTTTCAATTTCCGATAGATGCTCGGCCAAGTGCACCATCTCCTCATATGTCAATCGTCGTTTAGACGACATTTTTGGGGATTATCTATATGGTGATGAATAAATGTACGAACTGTCACCTCATATTAGAGGTTATGCTACTCTGTACTGTATTCAAAATGTAGTGAACAGCATCAGCACCTTGTAACAAGTCGTCCACCAACATAGAAATTTTCATTTTTTGTTACTGCCGTTCAGCACCAGGTGGCACCACAATGCATTGTAAGGATTGGCAATAATGTGTTCAATTGAATACGTGTTGTTCCTACGTGTTCAGTTCCTATGCTGGAAGCTAACATATGGTGTCGTTAATTGACGACACTATGACAGAAAAGGTTAAACAATCTAGTGGTGATTCCATTTACGGCTTACAATGACGTAGCATATTCAAAACGTCGCCTCAGATGCCACAAAATAAAATGCCTGTAATACGCACTCATGGAGTAATTATTGGAATCACTCTGCAATCGAGGCCAATTAAAAAATCAAAATTTAAAGTAATCGAAAAAGAAACGATGATGAAGTAATTCGGTAATCCATCTTTGTCACGCACACTTCTCGTTTATCATGGCTCCATTTTGTTGATTTTCATGAGGTCAAAGAATTAAGCTTCACATCGAAAAAACCTGAACTGATTCTGATTCGTCCTTCCTTAGACGACTACTACTGATGGCAGACTATATCATGACATTTATAGGATGTTTAACGCGTTCTACGATGCAGTCATCATTCATTTTATCATTCACTGAACAAACTCAGTTTTTTTCCTGAAAGATCGGTATTCGTGACTTATCCGAAAAGCAAACCTGATTTTTTTTTGTATTTTCTGAGCTCGATAGATAATAAGCATGTTAGAAATTTCACTCCAGTCTTCTCCTGTTCAATTTCGATATATTTTTGCTTAAGCCAGGTGCTTAGCTTTCATTGTAAGAGAGAGTTTAGGATTCTTTAAGGATCGACAGTATTTGAACCTCATTTATATGAATCTTCGTTTGAGAAATCTGTACCATATCTTCACTGCAGAATCATTAATATTTTTAAATAATGACTCGTGGCCATCGACGGTGTTCAATTGAATCGGTTATTTAGAAAAGGGAACATGTCCAATTTTTGGCCATTTTAGATTTTGCCGCTCGAGTAAATATGATACATAAATCAGCTGTGTCGACGTGGAAATATATCCAGCTCTTACTATATTGCTTGCAAGATCATTTACCCTACGTTCGGTTCGAAAAGGCAATATCTCCAGGATATGTTACTTTGTCAAACCGAATTGTGTTGTTCTTTCTCGACGAGAGGGGGAAGTGACAGCGTTATCTTTAAAATTATTGGGCTGTCCAGCTTTTAAATATCATTTATTTCTTCAAAAAATACTTACTGAAAATGCTCTGATATCGAAGAACTCACTTTCAATATCAATTCCATTCGAGTTTGTTACTGACGTTAGCTTCATTTTTTAGTCCATAGTTTGTACCCAATCTATAATGATTTCCTGAGTCATCCATGCTTTTCTATTGTATCACCAATCTACCGGTAGGTCATCGCAACTTAAATTTTTAAATGGCTATGGCTTAAATATCTTTCCCATCATCAATATTTTTTTTTCTGTCCTGCCATGTTTGGTTAATACAACATCGTTAAGCACTCTCCTGAGAATTTGCTCTTTGAGCACATTTCACCTTTTAGAATCGTAGTTGCTTTGTTTCATTGCTGTTGTAGATAAATTCTTCGTTATATCCTATTATGAGATGCGAAAGATTTCTCTCTCTCTTTTTTTGACACCAGCCACTTGATTTTTGGAAATTATGAATGCTGTACTTACAGTGCTGCCAGTAGACTTCTTCGGTGTTATTGAAATTGATTTTTTTTTTCAGTATCATTAAAAAGAGAATCCACAAATGAGCTTGATCTAAGATTCAAAATTAGAATATTTTACAAAATACAACACGTTTATAACGGATGGAAGGAGGAAATGGAAGGAATGAATAGAAGGAAGCAATGGATGGAAGGAAGGAATGGATGGAAGGATAGAATGGTTGGAAGGCCGGAATGGATGGAAGGAATTGATAGAAGAAATGGATGGAAGGAAGGAATGGATGGAAGGAAGGAATGAATAGAAACAAACAATATATAAACATTTGTTTTACTCTCTTTATACAGTACATAAAAATGACCTCCAATTTTATCTAAACGTCCATTGAACTTTAAATTTCATAAAACCAAAATCAAAATTTTCACATACATCACTATACCAATCTTTATTCGCACGCAGGGAATTTTAAATATCTACATTTAGGTAACCTTAAATGAAAGGTCGGTAATAGCGATCCCTACACGGCAGTTTAGATTTTATATTACTACTTACAGCTACGTATAGTAGAAGCAGTTCGCTGGCTCCCCATTGCCTTGCTCCGTTTCTGCGGTTAAAGAACACACGGTAAGCCGTCCAATAAATTACCATTCTATTAAAGGTAGAGTTGCCCCTCATAGGTACCGTTATATAGGAGACCATTTAGCGGATATATAAACGTTCCACTCCTAATATATTTCAGCGCATTATTCGTTCAATCTTCCCCCGAAACTGAGCACAAAAGCTGCGTTTGTGTGTGTGAGCGTATTGGGGGAAAAACCTTAGATATCCTTCGGAATTGTATCTTTAACACGTATTCTACTATACTACAGTCGTTTTATTGGAATCATACGAATATTGCGAATATGTCTGGGCGATATATTGAACAGAAAAAAAAAATAAAATAGAAGAGTTTCATCGTTCCTCCGGGCAGATTCATGAAGAGCTGGATTTATATGACAAGCCCATCAAGAGAAATATATTGAAAAAAATGTAATATGACTGTTATTGCTTGTAAATTTAAAGGAAAAGAATAAATTCACAAACAATATAGTTTTTTTTAGGTGTTGAAAAGTAATTTGATTCCTTCTTGTAACAATGAGCCACATATGTATCAACTTATAATAATAATAATAATAATATTTGTTTATTGGCGATAAATTACAACATAATTAATTTAAAAATTAGAAATTGTACCTAATAACAATATCACCAAAAGGTACGGGATCAGCTGCAAGCAAAACGAGCAGCTGCTCTGATTCCCGAACCATAAAAAAGATAACTGAATTAAAGTAAATTAACAAAACTAAAACCAAATTCGAGTCACAATACACACAAGCTTAGAGAAAAATAAGACAAAAATAGTTGTAGATGCAAGTTGGTACGCAGCCACTATATCGGATCAGAGAGACAGATAATATTTTTTAAGTTTAGTGGCGAATGATGAAGGACTTAACCCCCTCAGGAAAACCGGAATTGCATTATAAAGTTTGGCAATGCATCAGTACGAGTAAGATCGTTTAAAGAGTTCCAGGTGATGAGAGGGAGGCGTGAGCAAACCCCTGGACCGCACATTCACACTAAGAACGTCAGTCCTGAATAATATTTTGCGGTGGAGATATGTGGGTTTCTTGAAGTGGATGACCTTGTAATAGAATGTAGTGGCGAGAAAATTTGCTTTAGTTGTCATATCAAGCCAATTAGCCCATTTTAGTGTGTGAGATATGTGTTCAAAGCGCCGAATCCCGTATATAAATCTCAGGCATGCATTTTGCACTCGCTGTATGCGCAATCTGTCAACCGCGTCCAAACATGGGTAGTATACATTAATGCAGAAATTGAATTGGGACAGGACAAGAGACTCGCACAATAGTACTCTTACATCTCGACACAAGCACTCTCTGCTACCATAAAGAATTTTCAGCTTGTAATAAGCCGATCGGATCAATTGAGAGATGTGCTTCTTGAACCGAAGCTGAGTATCAAGGTAAAGTCCCAAATTGCGCGAACACTCAGAAATGGACAGCGGAATATTATTCAAGATAATTTGAATATGTGGAAGGGCGGCGGCCCTAGACCAAGCTCTCCCAAATACCAACACCGACGACATACCAGGATTTATCAACAAAGAATGATGTGAGGACACGAGAGCAATAGATTGTAAGTCAGCATTAATATTCTGCACTGCATTGTGTACATCAGAAAGAGCAAAAGAGTGATACAGCTGGGTATCATCAGCATACAGATGGTAGGTGCAGTGATTCAGACATTTGATAATGTTGAACGAATAAATACTATAAAGCAGCGGCCCTAACACGCTTCCCTGGGGTACGCCATAGACGATAGAACGCAACGATGACATCTGGCCATTTAAGCAAACGCCCTGATGACTACGTCCCGACAAGTAAGCTCTGAAAAAATCAACCGATTCCCAGGAGAAACCAATGTAATGTAGGATGGAAAGTAGCATACCATGGTTAAGCGTGTCAAATGCTTTACTGTAATCCAGCAGCACCAATACAGTAATCATATCATTATCGATGGCCCTAAATATGTCATCAGTCACATGAGCTAGAGCAAAAGCGCAACCATAACCAGAGCGGAACCCCGACTGTTCCGGCGGTAGAATATGATTACTCTCCAATAATGTCCTAACTTGTTTATCGATTATCTTTTCCAACACCTTCGACAAAGAGGGTAGAATAGAAATTGGTCTTAAATCATTATAACTAGTGGGAGAAGTATTTTTTGCCAACGGGATTATCACACTCATTTTCCAACAATCAGGAAAAACGTTTTCCAGCAAGCATGTATTAATAATGTGGGTAATGGTTGGTAGCAAATATGGACAGCACAACTTTAACATTTTTAGTGAAATGCCATCAGACCCCACCGACTGAGATTTAATAGAAAATAATAGCGACTCGACTTCAGTGGAAGAAACCAATGTAAAATGGAAAAGAGCATTGACAGACACATTGTCACTGTAAAATTACTATAATATTTTTTTATAAATCAGAAAACAGTCTAGAATCATTAATATCGTGGTAATTTCATCATCGTACAATCCACTAAGGGCGAAGGGCAAACGGTATCAGTCAGCATGCTTACCGTTGATCTCGAGGCATCGAACATAGCAGGCGAGCAGATAAAGCACTTTAAAAGTAAAGAAAGTTGACGAAGTGAACAGCAACGCCTCGAAACTAGGGAAAGAACCAAAGTTACCGAGACGGCGACGACGATCTCCTTTCCATTCTCGTGATCGGGAAAGTTTGTTAAACAAAGACATCGTCGGTTGAAGCGACGGAGTCAACGCTGTATAAGGGCGAAAAGTCCATCAAAGTGTATGTTCGCTTTCCGTCGCGCCCTTTTCAATAATTAAGAGGGTCAAAACTCAACGAACCCGTATATATGGACGGTGGAATTCGCTTTTGTTCTGGATTAATTGGCGTAATATTATTAAAGTTGGCTTCTTGCTGGATGTATGCGGGTTACCTCAATTGTCTGTTAGGTATTCCGACATATCGGGAAACACCTACACGGTAAGTTGGTAATTGCACGTGAAAAATCAATATCCGTTGAGAAACGCAATTAGGTAACATGAACAAAACTAATTTTCCCGATTTCAATACAGAATTAATCTTTAACTAGAATAAGCCTAATTTCGAAGTTTTCCCTAATATATGCTGTGTAACGCAGTAGAGACATAGGCTTGTGTCGCTGGTTGCGTGTACCATTTGTAAATTTGTAGATGTATGCATATTATGAAGAGCTGGCAGACGAAGTTCTACCCCTGCTAATGTTCCATGTTCGTGTTTTCGCTCGTACAGAAATCAATTAGAACGATTGGCGGTTTGATAAGAATAATATCGCAATTTGACAGTTACACCCTAGGGTACAAGCACGGGTGGGTAATCAATTATGAATTGGATCGATATGGTAAATGTAGAGGTTCTTCATTAGTATGTCGGCATTCTCTAGCTCTCGTAGAATATCTGTTTAGATACATGGAAGTAGTTGGGGATAATCTGAATAAACTTTTTTTTGATACAGAGTCTATTCCTCCAATATTCTGCCGATCAATAACTCACTTGGTTTTTGGACTATCGTTCTTTTGGTAGAAAAATATTGTTTTTAATGTGGGTGGGTGAGTAGTTGCAGTGACTCCGTAACTGCTTATTTCTGGCTATCGGAACGTAGTCGATGTAGTTTATCCCAAGTTGTGTTGAAATGGCCTTATGACAGCATCATATCGCCTTTTATGATGCCGCAGCTGTTAATCACTTTGCTCCCAACAGCGAATGGCAAGTCGATCAACGGGATTAAACTTGATGAAAAAATGTCATTTTCCCTCCAGAGAATTGAACCCCGGCAAATATTTTCCTCTCACAACAATAGTCAGCCGCCTAACCACTGCGGCCATCGACCCGTTAGAAGGCTTATTACTTGAGATAAATTTAAGAAAGCCGTTACATAACATTTGTTTATACCGAGTAATTTGTTACAGTGCGATAACAAATAATAATGCATCAGATTAAAGAAGATCTCTATACTAAAATGTAAAGGGTGCACAGTACTGCATGATAAGTATCGAAAAATATGCATGCGAACCTCAGCATCTCAGATTACTAATTGGTTTTGTCATGGTTAGTTGTGAGTCATTAGGGAATGATGTAGTTGGGATTAATAAACAACTCTAACAATCATGTATGGGGTAGGCAAGGGTTGGGATGACAATCCTTACGCTGAAATTTTCATTTTGTTCTATGAACTCATCTTTGTAATTATGGATGTTAACAACACTCTAGCATTATGGAATGTGAAGATTAATTTTAAAGATACGTTTGTCCTGCCCATCCGAGCCTGACTTTGACGCAGTAGGTACTTCAGATGAAGATAATGCTTTGGTGATATGGACATACAGTCTGTAAAGTAAGAGCGTGTACAGCATAAATTGCAATTGGCTTTGTCATATCGTCGCAGTTTGTTTATGAGTCGATATATAGAATCTTTGTCTGTGAATGCTTTGTCATAAAAGATTCAGTTGACATCGAACTGCCAAACACATTTGAGAAACACCTAAGTGTCCAGTAATACAAGCAGGTTAAAAATTTGGATAACTTGCCAGAAAGTGGCTCTATAGGCAAAATGACGAAGAACACGGCAAAAACCTTTCTAAATTTGTTTGAGTGGAACCAGACCTTGACATTGCGATAAGGAGCAGCAAAATTAAAACAGAAGGGCAGTATCCCATACGATTATTCGAACCCATTTCATTTCGCATAATGTCAAATATCTAAGCACAATGAAGAAACCATTGTCACTCGAGGAGCATGTGATGAAAAGACTCGCTCGGGCGAAAGAGAGTTTGGACCGAGATGGAAGCAACGTAATCTTTAAGGATGAAGCTTCAGTTTGGGAATACACTACCGTCAACCTCGTCCAATAGGTTAATCCAACGGACTGTTAAACACCCTGTAAAGGTTCATCTTTGAGGCTGCTTTTCGAAACAGGGTTTCGGAGCATTACATTTGTTTACTTACAATTTAAATGTCCCGAAAATGCTTGAAATTTATAAGAAGCACTTTGCCGCACTTGACGCTGAACGACGGTTGACTGGATCGTACAAGAAGAAACAACCCAAAAGACCGGAACAAGCTTCATCAAGTGGAAATGGAAGTCGACGGACTCGGATCCAATCCTACAAGAAGAGCAAGCTTCGAGGAAAAAGAGTGCTCACTTTGAAGCAGCTGACACGACAACTTCGGAACAAGCTCTGCGCATTATCATGCCGATAGTGATTGGACTGATTATTAAATGTACAACATTTTTGTTCTCACACAGTACAACAAATCCATGCAGTTAAACAGGATTAAAAATAAATCTTTTCGCCCATTAACCCGTACATCTTCTTACTTTACAGACTGTATTAGTGAAGCTTGAGGAATTTCACCCCACGTCCTCTCTCAAAAAAAAAAAACAAAAATCAAACTGAATTCACAAAAAACATCATAATCCATACAAAGCTGGGACATGACCTTCAGAAATGTTGTCTGTTGAACCTGGATTAGTTTTATTTGTATGCCAAACGATAGAGTTCTAAGAGAAGATATTGATTTTATTGAAATGTCTTTTTTGTAATAGCAGTGTTTTCGGAAATTATTGCACACTCTTCAATTTTGCTTCTTCCCTCCTCTGTAGTCTCTCCTGTCTTTTTCTTTTCTACGATTATTTCTTTTCGCCCAATTTGTCTTTTGCTGAAGCGAATTTGAACATATCAGATGTTTGATTACGTAAGACAAATGCGTTTTCATTTTCTTCAACGGAAAAAAAGTACTTATGAAAACGTCGAGAAATTCGAATATAAAAACCAAAAAAAAAATGCCTGTAGTAGGCGCTCATTGCATTCGTCCGCAGGGTAAATTACAACAAGATACCATAAGCGCCTATTACAAGCATTTTTTTGGTTTTTCTATTGGCATTTCTCGACTTTTTCATATGTTACGTCATGGTAAGCCGTATATGGAATTCACGATTGACTGCTAGCAGATTGAGACATCTAACGGGAATGACAATCTATGAATTGTGCGAGCTAGATCGGTATCTGCTACCGACTTGTGTTGTGCTCAATAGCGGACATGAGGATGGAATTAGTCTATTGTCGGGAGTATTATACAAATAAGTTGAGAGGTGAGAGGCGATGAATTTAGATCTTGCGTTTGGAATAGCGCTGATGAGACTTGGCAGGTCGAAACCACGTGGTTCGCTTCTAATGCTTGATCTATTTTCATTGTATTTGTCCGCAGCGTAAATTCCAACAATATATCATGAGCACCTGTAACTGGCATTCTTTTTGGAAGGAGTATCTTCAATCCCATTTTGAAAATCATTATGGTTGATCTGGTCCTACAATATTGTTAAAGTTGTCATTGGCTACCGTCCTTCTTTCCATCTAACTAGACTGTTTTTGTTTACAGTTGCGACAGGGAATTAGCTACTAAGAATGTTAGTTTTAAAAAAATGATTTCTTTTTGATACGTCCATCTTATATCGATCTTATATTGATTTCTTAAGTTTTTTTTCAAAAAAGTAACTTTTTTGTTTCAGGTCACTGCAGTTGGATAAATCCAACGCGATGATTAAAAATATATAAATTTAACAAAAGTTGGCTTCGACCATTTTCATTCCAAATTTTGTCCGTAGATCTCGAGTAACCCTTTCTCCGCGGGAGAGATAATTGTCTTAAAAACGACGTCTTAATTAGGTTTTAACTTCAACCGTGGGACATCATTCTGTATCGCTATTTGGGGCAATTAGCCTCTCTCTCGTTTTAGGCGAAATCGTTTTCCCCAAAAAGGACTAGCACATAAATCATAAAATCGGTTTCGACTTCTTCTTGGGCGAAACCGTTTGCCAGATATCCGGGCGGCTGGCAATTAGTCGTTTCGCCGACGAGTCCGGAGAAGGAGCATACGCAGTCGAGAGCAGCACCTCAATTAATTACTTACACTCAATTTGAATGGCGCGATGCCGTTCCCAAGGCCGACTTGACTGGAATGATTGTCTCTTCCACTTCCACGCCTGTAGCGCCTTCTTCTCAGGGGGATATTATAGAATTAGCCTCTACGTTTATAACGGGGTAAAAGCGAGCGCAGCCGTTCAAATGAGTACCTTATTTATTTTATAATTGAATTTGGAAACACTTGAGAGTAATAACTAGCGCTTGGGAAATGAGGACGAAAAAAGAAGAATCGAAAACATGTACTTGTGCTCTTAGATATACTGAATGAGTATAATGTTAATAATATTAAGATTTAAAAATTGTTTTCATTGCAAAAATTTTGAATTTGATGGTGACTTCATGACTTTCCAATTATGCTGCTCCATCTTGATAAAAGAAAATTGTATTGCCGGAATATTTGATATTCTCTCCAAACTTTTGACTTTTCAGAGACATTGACGCCGATTTGAAAAAACTTGAAGCCAAACAAAACGTGATCAATTACTACAAGAAAAATGCGTCGGATTATAAGTAGGACGTCCTCTTTATGAATGAAATGGCATCAAAAATTTCATAAATAAAAATGACTTAAAGTTTGAAAATTGTTTGAACTTTTATTGGGGTTTCTCAACAAAGAGTGGGAAGAAGCAGGTTTCTATGGATCTAAGGAACTTCTTTTAACGGTTCTTTTCAAAAGGGAAAGTTATCTGGCTGCCTCAATAAATGAATTAGATACCTTGTCTACATACCTAATTTAGAGACTCAAGACATACCGGTTTATAAGGTGTTTTGTACAAGTTCTTGAATTGAAACTAGTTTTCATGATATTATTCATTTTATTTTGGTTTAGGTCCTTCTTTCAAGCATGCTAATTTCTTTAAATAAGTCTATCAATGGCTTCATTCAGCAGAAGCAACCAGTTGCCGATGGATTGGTAACATTCTGGTATATATGATTGCTCCAAATTTAAACTGTAATCAATCATAGTGCTACCAACCCATAGATAACTACTTGGTTCTGTTGAA
>CM043022.1:79996006-80149170 GCA_023690525.1 Holotrichia oblita | reverse complement strand
AGTAAACAAATGCAAGATGTCCTTTGGAAACTACAATAAGTACTGAGCAAAAATCTTGCTAGAACAAACTAGAAACACGCTACATATCTTTATAGGTTTTCTTATTGGGTATTTTTACCTTGAGGAACAGGTGATAAGAATAAGTCTGGAACAGACTAGCGATTTCTGGATTTCAGGGGCCGAGAATGAAAATCCGGACATCCAACTCTACCATTATCACGGAAACCCGTATCAATCATCACAGTTGTAGCAGTTTATTAAAGCTCTTAGATTGGATGGGAAGCTTTGGAAGAAGACAAACCCTAGCAGCTTACAGTTCATGGAAGAGGGGAACAATAGATCAATAGGTCGCAGTGCAATATCATCTTCAATCAAATCTAAATCTATAGCTCTACAACTTCGTCACAATGTATTTTTTTATGTGTTGTGGGTGCTTAGTTGCAGTGACTCCGTAAGCTGTATTACTTGTCTGGCTATCACCGCAACTCTCGGGGTGTAGTTTGGTGTTATTGTAAGTTGTGTTTCAAATTAGCTTTGTGACGGCATCATATCTTTTTAGCGATGCCACGCGCTGTTAATCACTTTGCTCCCAACGGCGAATGGTAAGTCAAGCTGGACTTCAACTCTCTGAAAAATGTCACCGTTCCTCCAGAATTGAACGGCACCTATCACGTCCTCACAACGATAGTCAGCCTTAACCACTGCGGCCATCGACCCGTTTAAAAATAGAGTGAGCCGAGGTGTGATCCCTGCTCCACACCTGCCAACGTGATTTATATCCGTGTACTGTCACTGCTTGTAACCTATCGTAATATAGAAGAAAACCACTTATAGAGGTCGCCACGGTAGCGCATAACCTCAGCAAGCCTACTCAACAATACAGCATGATTTATTTTTATTAAATAAACGCTGAAGTCGGTGTAAATAAGTCCACCTGGACCCGACGATCTATAACAACAAGTATTGAATCAATGTGTTCAACGAGGTTAATCTGAACTGAGCAAGAACTGACAAAACCATGCTGTTGGAGAATAATAATATTTTTAAGAGTGCCTATATTATAAACACAATCGTCTACAATTGATTCAGTATGTTAGCTATAGTAGATAGAATAGATATTGGATGATAATTAGCTGCATTCGTTTTATCACCACCTTTAAAAACTGGAACAACATGCGACGTTTTTCCAAAATCATTGGAAAACTGCACTAGACAAAAATTTATTAAAAGAATATATGAAGTGGGACAGCAATTGACTTTACGGATATTTTAATAAAAAATGGAGGGAGACCGTCAGGACAGGACTCTTAGTTGTATCTAATTTGTTGATTGTTTTCTATGACAACAGCTTGGTCGATGTAACAGTTGCTACTTAGATTGAGAGAGGATGACTATCTCGTTGCCTGATCTGTAAGGTCATTCCTAACATAAGAATACCGATTGACAATTGAAGCGAAATAGATCATAGAACAAGTCACATACATTTTGACCACCGCCACCGGTAGGTGTGTGGTCAAGTAGTGTTATAGTGTTAGGAAATAAAATGTGGCGTATGACGATTGCAAGCATAATACCATAATAATTTAGGGTAAGCAATCAATGCCTTGTGTATCAGAACCCATCAAACACAGAGACATAAAAAAAGGCATTTGACATTATATCTAAAGCAATAAAAAAAGAAATCCCAGCGGACAAATTTCAAAACATCGTCTTCTGATTAGATATCCCGCAACACAACCCTCAATATCCTCACAGTCATCCATCAATCTACCGTGAGTATTCGGCACTACTAATTAAATCGTAAATATTAACAGTGCAGCGGGTATAAAGCCTATCCGCCGTCAATATTATCACATTCTGACCAACATGTGTAACTACATTTTAACCAGAGGACTGCACGTACCCCAAACCCTCATACGTGCAGACTCGCTAAACCAGACAAACATTCCGCTGGGCCACACGGATGATTCTAATTAACCAATCAGGCTAGATCAACTCAGATCGTCCTACGTCAATTAAATCCAGTACATTTCGAATTCGCAGCCCCTACGACAGTTGTCCAGAGATGGAATTAGCGAGATTCCATCGCAACAAGGTAGTCGCTAGTCTGGTGGACGAAACAAATAACGCCGCTTCTTGCGAAAGACGCAAACTTTAAAACTGATAAAAACTTTTAAAATTGGTTTTGGGAAGAGATAAAAGTTATATGTCGTTAGAATGGAAAACAATTCGTCGCATGGCGTATTTTCTTTTTGTGTAGGAGAGAGGACCTTTGATTGTATCCACAGGATCAAGATCCTCTCTATTTGCTTGATTGTATTTAATAATATTTTTCACTACTTCCCTTACTTTAAATCAATATTTCTCAAGAAACTTTTAGCGTTAGCTTATATTCCAAAATGTTCAAGCCACTCATATTGTCGTTGTTTTTTTAATATTAAAACAAGAGGTTTCGCAAACTTTACGATTAAAGGTTTCACAACAGGTACTAGGATATGAAATATACCACACTCCCTTTAGCCCACACCTGTAGCTTACTCAAACCTAGACGCTTTTGAGGTTATCAAGTTTGTTTGTCGGTTGAGGATTTTTGCAAAATTCTCAAAGAAGGAGCTCACCTTTCAAGAAACGGCAATTAAATTAAAATACGTCATGAACAACTAATTAATTACTAAATTAGTAATTCCTTTGTCGTGGTTTTAAAAGGTAAATGTTATACTTTTGCTTAAAATACCACGATTCGCAAGCTAATTTTACCTTATTTAAAAAAAAACGATTCCTTAAAATAATTTTAATTACATAATGGGATCAATTGTAAAAAAATTAAAAGCTAATTAAAGATGATTTTGTACTGAAAAACTTTTCTTGTGATCTTTTGCATTAATGAAAATTACAATATTAGATTAGCTTTTTAGGTGTGTGTTGTCAATAGAATTCGGTAATTGTGTAAATTATATTTTTATTTTTGATTGATGTCACCTTCCACATTCATTTTCTGAAGAAGATAAATATCTGTTGAGCTAAATTATTAATTGAATTAAAATATAATTCAGGTATATATAATATTATAATAAGTAATAATTATACAATCGATACACTTTTCATATTTCTGAACATCATGTACATAGGTAGCTTTATAATCAATAAAAAAGTAATATAGCTTAATCTCAGGATTTTCGTGACAATTCCACTTTTATGCTTGTATTTATCGATAACTTATGCAACATTGCGTCAGCTTAGAGTTTCTAACTCCACTCAGGATTAATTTTTGTGGTTGAAATATGGGTTGTGGTACTTCTGAACATACCAAGAAGCAATCATTTAAAACAATTTTAAATTTTGGGTCTAAGTTTCTGGAGTGATATGAATCCCCACCTATTTAGAGAAGGGCATAATTACCTTAATAAATTTAATGTTTTAGTATTAGTCCATTATTCTGATTTGAAATTGTGGAAAATTCAGCCAATGATAGATTTGGTAAAGAATAGATGTCTCTCGCTTCATAAAGATTCAGAAACGTCGTATTCTATTGACGAACAAATGATACCTTTCCTTGGAAGATGTCCAGTGCGTCAGTTTATTAGAACCAAACTTAGACCGGTTGGTTTAAAAATTTTTGTCCTTACAACTTCTACAGGAACGGTACTAGATTTTGAAATTTATCAGGGGTCAACAACCACATTGGCAAACAGAGAATTAGGTTTCGTCAGGTGGAAACATTACCAGAAAAGTGTTATCTTTACTTTGATAGATATTTCTGTACAGTACCACTAATGGATAAATTAAGTTCCCCTTAAAATTTAGGGAACTGGCACAATCACTGCAAACAGGGTAAAGGTTATTATTTTAAGGAAGGTAAGGATATGAAACTTGGAGAATCCGGTTCATTTGTTAGAAGTGACAAGAAAATTTGTGTCCAGAAGAACGGCTACAAACCACAGGAGATTCGGAGATTAGCCGGAGCCAAAAAGAAACAGAAGGATAACTCAGAACTAAAGCCAGCAGGATACGCACACCTGCCATATATTGCTGGAGTCACGGACAGGCTGAAGAAAACCTTGAGAAGAAGAACGTCAACGTCAGGTTCAGCACAGTCAAGAAAATAAAAGAACTGCTTTCATCCAACAAAGACTCCATACCGCGACTACAAGCTCGGCATCTACGAAGTTCAATGCCAGTGCGGGAAATCGTATATTGGACAAACCAAGCGCAGTATACAGTGCAGAGCGAAAGAGCATCGCAGAGATGTCGTACAGGGAAATACTGGAAAATCTGCAGTAGCTGAACACTACCACACCAGGAAGCAGTCACGTAATCGATTACAATGACGTGAAGATACTAGCCAAAAGCAACCACTACTACCCACGGATAGTGAGAGAATCCCTGAAATAATGAAGAATCCGAACAACTTCAACCGAGAAGACGGATACAGATTGAGTAAGGTATGGAAGCTAGCGCTGGAGAACCCGAAGCAGCAAGGACCAACGAGGACGCATCCGAGATCATCTAACACGAATCGAGGAGAAGCATCGGACACGGATCAGAGAACGATAACGGATACGGTTCAGCGGACTGGAACAGATACGCATCACTGGAGCGGAACAGGGACTGGGTATATAACGAGGACATCAACATCAGTCTTTAGAGAACTTCTGAAGAAGCTGCCAGTATGATCAGCGAAACGTCAAGTTTGTTACAACAACCACGGCAATACCCGAAAGATACATCTTTATGGAACAGTGGCCGTGAAAGCCTACATTCGATTATTAAAATTTGCGTTACAAAATGGATGGACAACAAGTCAGTCTTAATGTTATCCTACCCTAAAGTTGTTCATGAATACAATCAAAAAAAAAATTCAACACACGCAAATTGACTTTTAAATTAGTACTTCATTTGTTTGAACCGGCTATAGTTAATAGTTGGATGGAATATAAAGAAGGCGTAAAAAGTCACAGTAGCAAACCAAAAGCAATGGATCTTCTAGAATTTCGTCTAAATTAGGCGAATACTTGATAGCAGGTACGAAGAAATGAAATGGAGATAATGAAGAAGTTTTGGCTGAAAATGAACATGAAGAAGATGAACAAGCGAACGCAAAGAAGAGAAAAAACATGCTGATCCCATGCCATGTCATGATAAGAGGCACGACGCACATCCTAAAAGTCCTAGGAAAGAAACTCAAAAATTTTTCTAATGATTTTGAACCAATTTTATCGAGACACCTTGAATTTTACTTTGAGCACGTGGAGCAAAAGGGATATACTAGAAACTGTTTTAAGCATATTTTGATATAATCTCTTGTTCCTGAGTTCTAGCCATTGTAAGTTCTTAAAATGTGACTTTCTACAAATTCAATCAGTAAAAACTAGAGCACAGAATCTCAAACAACATTGTATTTCATAATTCTGTCATAATCAGAAATCGTCAGAGCCCAGATATGCAATTGAAAGGTAGTTCCTACGCTTGGTTTTTGCCATTTGGAAACTATCAACAACTGGATTTATCAATAGACCTAATGTTTGTTCAATTTTTCCTAAATTAAACGTGTTTGTTGAGATTTCGTGCTTTAGTTTTTACTCTACAATCTTTTCAAACCAGTAAAAACTAGAGTGCGAAACCTCAAAACACGTCTAATAGATATTAATTTGATATTTCTCGTTTTATACGTGGTTTGAGATTTCGTGCTCGAGTTTGTTTTGGTTTTATTGAGTTAACACACTGACGAACTTAGAATACAAGATTCAAGGGACCTATTGATTCAATTGAAACGCGGATATTACAAAAATCCAATTAGAGCTAGGAAAAAAAATTGAACGGAAAACATTGACATTGATACTATAAGAAACTAAAGGGCTTTCACCTCGGGAGCCTAGGGGACTTCTAGCAGCTAAAGGGGGCCAAGCGGGCCTTCAGCGCCATTTAGCATCTAAAGAGGGGCCAATTAGATCAACAGCGCCATATACCACCTAAGGGTCGCCAACGCCATCTCACGGGCAAGGGATACAGCTCTAGTGCGTGCATTATACAGCGTGTACATGGGCGAGTGATGAGTCATCGCGAGGCCGTATACAGTACAAATCTAGCACCGATAGTCGGGGCTCGGCTTAATCACTAACAAAATTAACTCGATAGCCATAGCAGTTAGAATAGTGCTATCGCAAACGTTGTTGGAGAAAATTTCATATTCTACAAAAAAGTCTTTAAAGTTTTTTGGTATTTTCTGTCGTTAAGCCTACGTCTGCAGGGAAAGGAAAAAATTAGGGTTATTTTATATTTATATATATTTATATTTTCCTTCTTTTGCGAATCCAGCGTTGACCGTATAAGATATCAAAAAAACTTGTAAGACCTTTTTTGTAGAGCATGAAATTTTCTACAAAATTTCGGAGGAGAGCACTATTCTAATTATTATGGTTTTCAAGTTGTGGAGCTAGGTTTGTTCATGATTAAGCCGAGTACCGACCATAGGCATAGTGCAAGATTTGTACGGTATAGTAACTGGCTTATACAGAGTGTCCATGTCCGGTAGGCACATAGGTTACTACTCGCAAACTTCTACATGGAGAGACTTGTAAGGAAAATTATGCTACCATACAAAGAGATGAAAAGAGATTTAAAAAAACAAATTAATTAATTAATATCGATCCAATGCTTCTAACAGCAAGGAATATTAGGTTATTGCCAGTGAGTTTCTAGATAGGTAATCAAAAGCAACACAAAACTTTAAAATTTCATTATAGACTTCAATGAAATATCTCAAAATGCAATTATGCAAGGGTGTCTCCTCGAAGAAAACGTAGTAATAGAAAGAACATGTAGTGTGGGTTGGCTTGGTCGAATAATTTTTAACAGTGCCATAAAGATAAGCTACCTATTCTTAAATCCACTGAAACATCGCATGCTAAGGTTACCAATTTCAATGCAGAATCGGGAAAATAGTTAGTGACATTATTGAGACAAAATAAAGGAAGGAATATGCGCACCTGTTGGTGCCATCACTAATCTCTTTACTTTAATTCGGTGTCGTTAGTAAATCATTTACCCGACAAGAATTCCTCAACATTGCAGGGCATTTTTTCGGTGTCTAACCAGGTCCTTGTCTAATCTAGAGTATCCAGACAGTGTTGTCAGCTAATAAGAATATGTATCATTCCGCAACATGGCAATGTTGAGTGCAATGATTTGTTTAATTATAAAAGTTCAACTGAAAGAAATAAAACTATGTCGTCCTTTAGAATGAAGATCGACTCTTTCACAGTATCGACTTGTTACGGATTAAGAAATAATGGAAACAAATCGGAATCCCCGTATCATTTTAACTTTTCCATAACACGTCTAACATTGTCAGGTGAAAACGAAGATAGTATTGATATATCCACTCAATGCTTTTCAATGAATTACACAAACTCGTCTACATGCTACTTCTACTTCAATTTCCTCGTTTCACATTACATACATTTAATAAAATAAAATATTCAATGTAAAAGTTATATTAATAATAGAACATGTAACGTGTACCACAACAATACGGACGTTGATATTTACATCAACTATAAAAGTAACTTTTCATAGATAGAACATAGATAGATGTTATTTATTTCATTGCGATCACATCGCCAGTTTCAACTGAATTTATCCGTTAATCGCACGATATGCATATTTAGTGACAATTATATTCTCTCAAACTGTCATTCTTATTTTCAATTTGTTTTTTTTTGTTTCGTTTTGCGAGGACTTCCTTATCTCCTATTTCAATTATTCTTATCTGCGATCTCGTAGAAATGAAGCATCGAGATGAAGAGATTAGAACTCAGAAGTGTACACACAGTACTAAGTAAGTGGGGAGGGATATAAAATATTCAATACGCACTCTAATCTGCCTCAACGTTTCTCTTTGTCACCTTCTTCACTTCAGGAGATATTTCCCTTGGTATGTATGTACTACTTTCTTGTCAATGACATTAGTACGTATAATTAATATAGAAGAGCGCGGGGGAATTTAGTATTTACGAAGCTGGAGAATGTCGGTGGTGAAGGTGAAGTCTTTAGAGATCATATTAATCTTGATCTATGTACTAGATGCAAGTATGCTGTTTATAGTTTTATGCTAATATGTGTACAGATACATTAGCTAATTATAATTTAAAAGTGACGAGATTATGTAACAAAACAAATAGGTTACATTAATTATGCATATTATGTAAATGATGAAAGAAGACTATCATTTATTTAAAGTAAATTTAGTAGAAAAACTTAGTTATATAGTTAGGAATTTCAAAACTATCTACTCAGAGAAAGCATAGTGACTTTGAAGCTGTTTTTAATAGCAGCACCACACGTCTAGGCTTCGACAAAATGGTATGGTCGATATCTGCTCGTGGCACCTCGTTCCAAGCAACTTAAACTTCATTGATTAACTCCAAAGTTTGTGGACGATGGTGCAAAGTCCACAGTTTCCTCCCCATGATATCCCACACATGTTCTATGGGGTTTAAATCCGGAGAACGGGGTGGACACTGCAAAACGCTAACGCCTGCTTCTTGGAGAAAGTCCATAGTTCGACGAGCAATATGGAGACGTGTATTGTCTTGCTGATAAAGGACGTTTGAACGGCAATCTAAATAAGATAGTAAAGTGGTTTCTAGGACATCATTAACCTTCATTTTCACAGTAAGAAGAGAAGATAATTGATCCTTGTGGAACTCCTAAATGCAAGGAGATTTTTTCAGAAAAGTTAGAACCTATCTTTACGGATTGTGATCTTTCAGAAAGAAAACTATTTAAAAGTTTACCAGCACCGTTGCTTAAACCAGCGAAATGAAAAATAGCAGACATTAGTTTATGGTCAATCGTGTCGAAAGCCTTGGTGAAATCCAACGTTATCAGTACACTACATAGCCCCTTATCCGATGCAGTAAGGATATATCATCGATGATCTTCAGTAACCAAATTGGTAGAAGGGCAATATGTTAGCATTATTGAGATGTTGTATTAGTTGCATGTTCAGAATTTTCACGAAAATTTTTGATAGTGTAGATAGCAGAGTAATTGGCTTTAAATCAGACAGAAGTTGAGGTGATGGTTTTTTTGGAAGAGGAATTACGGTTAACATTCTGATGGATAATCCATCACATCTACAGGAATGTGTGGATAAAGTATGCAGCACTTTAGGTACCAATACTTCGTCCACCAATGTGAAAGCAAAATTATTGTCGAAATTATTCTTTGAGTGGGTTTGGTAGTACTTGGCCAAATCGTCGTTTCGATCAGAGGAACCTGGGATTGAATTTACAAAAAATCGGCTAATGTCATTTACATCCTGGAGCTCGATAGGTACAAGGGAGCGTTTCTATATTCGCGGAATGGGGGATAAGGGGTGGAAATAAAAAAACCAAATTATGTTTCTTTTTTCAATATATTCACCTGCAAGATGGATACATTTTTCACATCTTTCAATTAATTTATTTATACCCTCATAAAAAAATGATTTCTCTTTATCTGCAAAATACGCCGAAACTGCCTCCTTGACTTCATCATCGGCAGTAAATTTTTTACCCCGCAGCTCTTTTTTCATTTTCGGAAACAGGTAATAATCACTCGGGGCCAGGTCTGGGCTGTAGGGTGGGTGATTCACAATTTCGAAGCCCACCTTATGCAGGGCAGCTAACGCAACGCGGCTCTTGTGGACGGGCGCGTTGTCGTGCAAAAGCAGCACACCTTTCGTCAATTTTCCCCGTTTTTTTCTCTTTAATGGCTTCTTTTTAGTCGCTCTAATATTGAAGCGTAATATTCTCCGGTTATAGAAACACCTTTATCTTTATAATCAATCAACAATATTCCTTCCGAGTCCCAAAATACCGTTGCCATGAGTTTCCCAGCTGATTGTGACACTTTAAATTTCTTGGGAGGTGCTGTGCCCTTTTTATGCCACTGCATGGAGTCTTGTTTGGACTCAGGTTCATAATGATGAACCCAAGTTTCGTCTCCAGTAACAATTCGACTCAATACACCATCCTTGTCTTCATTACAGAGGTCCAAAAATGCACGCGAACACTCTACGCGCTGTTGTTTTTGCGGCGGCGTGAGCATTCTCGGCACCCATCTTGCGCTAACCTTAGACATGCCGAGATGATCGTGTAGATTTTAAAAATTGTTGTATCGGATACTCCAACCATTTCTGCGAGTTGTTTCTTCTTTAGTCGAGCATCTTCGAGTACAATTTTTTCAACTTTTTGGATAAGTGCTAGCGTGGTCACCTCAATGCTCCTGCCCGGCCTCGGGTCATCTTCAAGGAATTCCCTTCCTTGTTTAAATAAACTATGCCACTTGTACACCATGGTTTTTCCTGGACAAGAATCGCCGTAAACCAATGACATCTCATTCATTATGGTCGCGACTGATTTTCGATATTCGATTTTTTCCATATTTCACTTTTCACTCCTGATTATGTTACTTGGTTGACGATAGCTCAAAGACTAACTGTCTAATAACAATGAAACTTCGTATTTATACTAATTATGAGTCGCTGCACAGGCCACGCTCCCAATACGCCTAATCACCCCCTACAATCCGCTCATTCCGCGAATATAAAAACGCTCCCTCGTATATCAATTGGTCTTTTCGTAGAGATATTAATTGATTTTAGTTCTTTCCAAATAGTTTTAGTTTAGTTTAGGTTTTTAATTCTTTGAAATGGTAGCATCTATTGTCTAAGTGAGTAGGAGGTGTCAGAAGGTGACGGTAACTCGACGCATAAACCACGCTAGAGGCGACAAAATCTAAGAACTCTCCAATGAAGCGGAAAAGTGAACACTGGTTAACAACAACAACAACATATACTGTAACTACAATTTTCAACTTTCATTCTTTTGGACTGCACTCCTTATTCCAGCTATTCTCCCATTTTGACAGTGTTTTTTTCTTTGGCTGTATGACATAGGTACAATATTTGCATCTTCCTCCACGTGGTTGTAAATATAGGTTCTTTCTAAAGCCAGCAGGTCACTACCTGCAAAGCAATCAGTGATACAGGAGTGATATAGGAGGAGGCAACACACTTAAGGATGTTAATTTGCTATCTGTACATTTTGCCAAACTAAAAACCAAAAAAATAATTAACGTCGTAATATTTACCAATCCCAGGTCTTTAATATTCATCCTATGAACACCAATACCATACGAATTGATTTCTCTCACGTTGGGCGCTAGAATCGTGACGCGAATTTAACCATACTTTATTATTAATTTTGTATGTTCATTAAAACCAGACATACAGTTTGTAATTATACAAAGTAAACTGTAGCAACATAACAACATTGTTTGGCGATAAATAAATAAAAAAATATCACCCCCAGAAGCGGTAAAACAGCTGGCAATAAACAGCATAGAAAAATACATCCACTTCGCCACCTTTTACAGTTGATGTCTTCCTTCCGAAGCGCCCAGCGACAATTTCCCGTCACATCAACGCTGAACACAATACAAAAAAAAACACACAACAGTATCCTCATCACGGCTAGCATCCTCAGTTCTGTTTTTCTCCGGTCATTATTTTCTAATTACTCGCGCCCATTTTACGTCTTTCATATCGTAAACTCCCGCTTACCATTTCTCGTGTCCCCCCTCTCATCTACGTCCATGGTCGCTACACCGCTCGTACCGTAAACGGCGAAACAATAAAAATTCATGTTGGGTCGTAAAGTTGGGGGCAAAACCGCATACCGCTACCGACCTCCGGCGGATTAAAGATGAAACATATCGCTATCATAAAAATCAATTCAAACGTTTTGTCGAGTTTTCGCGCCTTTCTTATATCCATTTCCGGACGTTTCCTCGTTAATATTTAAGATAAAACATGTTCATCCCGTTAGAGAGAAGAAAAAAACAGTCTCGTTAAGCGTGATCGCAATTATGAGGAGAATTTTTTATTAGTTTTGCGAAGTTGGTTTTGGATAAATTTCTGCCAAGAGGTTATGTTTTATTTTGCCGAGTTCTTGGACTCATTTCCTGCTGAGTTTTAAGAGTTGGTTGATAAGATCTATATCAGTTCGTAGTATTTTTAATCTTACTTTTCTAATACATATAAGAAATGAGTTTAATGGTCTTTGATCCAATGCAACGATACCAATTTCTAAAGAAAATTCAAAAATTCATGTTCCGGATGGTAAATCCACTTGACACAATTATTGATTCATTCAATTTAAATATATATTTCCGCCAACACGCCCTAACTAAATGCCTACATGAATTAATTCCGTTTAGTGAGATTACAGCGCGCTTTGTTTGGGTGTTATTATTCTACATTGTAGACATCAAAAAGTCATAAAATTTAATTTCTCTATATGGTCCATCCGAATCGTAATATCGCGAACGAATGATGATATAAACAATAAAATTCCATTTAATCCGCTAATAACAACGAGATTGTCTGTAAATAGCACCCTCACAATTATCTGTTCCACTTGCTACTGCGAATATGTTACATAATCCTTCTGCTACATAACATATACCGGCCTAATTACATTTACTGGGAACATATATATTAAGGTTTGTATTAATTTGATTTGATGGAAAATGATATATCGGGTTATAAATTGCTTCATAGTATAACAGGATTCGTGGTAGGATAATTGGAGATTAAGTAAATATGTAATTGAGTGGTGAATTAAGGTTTGTGACAAAAAGATATTTCTGGTAATAAAATTTAATAATGAAAACGCTCCTTGTTTCATTATAGATCCCTAACACGATAAAGATAAATGTATGTTATAGTGGTAATTTTGCAGGAACACCTAGAATAGATTACGTTAATTGGAACGATTGCTAAGCTACTTAGTTTCAGCAAGATGGAGCTTCGACTCATATTTTCCACAAATTGACACAATGATACTAGATTTTTAGAAAACCGATTAATTTGAATAAACAGTCATAGAAACCAGACTTGTTATCATTCGCTGTTGGGAGCACAAGAAGTTCTGTATTGTATATTCCTATTTAATAGTGCTACAAAATTTAGTCACAGCTTAAAACTAGACATCGAGTCTGCTAATATTTTCAAAATGTCTTATTGATCCGCTTTCAAGGCTGTTCAGTAGGTAATCACACGTACAAAAGTCAATATGTTTAAGTTAAAGCTGCATTCCCAGCAATGGGTATGCATAACATAAACTAACATCAACTGAGAGATGACGTTTGCCGATACATTTACGTAATGTTTACATAGAGTTGATAATTAGATCCTAGAATTTTGCATTTGCGTATTCGTGTCTCTTTACTTAGCGTTTATTTTACTTGGTCACCCTATTACATCGTCGGCACACAAAAAATTGGTTCCTGGAAAAAGATTTCCTCAATAGTTCCTGTCTCATTTCCTAATTTATAAAAACTGATGTCGATAATATCCACAACTGCCATAAAAACGTTTATAAAATCGCCCTTCCCTTGATCAACGTGTAATATCTTTAATTTCAACTTGTCTTCAAGGAAATATGAAAGAAATTTAGGATACGTTCGAGCTTTCATCCCCGTTTTTGAGTGTCTAGTTGGCTTGATTGTATTTTTTTGTACGAGTTCACACCTTCTATTCGTTAATGTACTTGGTTCTTGATTTTCTACCACATCTGGTCTCATTAGTCTGGTTTGCTTTCTATATATATTTTTTCTATATTATTATAATATATAATCATAGGTCATATCTATTCTTTTAGTTGATGGTGCTTTCATAAACCCAATTCACTGACGACTTTTTCAAGCCCTTCTGGTTGTGTAGATTTTCAATAGTCTTCCACAAAAGGCTACAAGGCCTTAAGTATACGAAAAACATCATTAGGTCGACGACCTCCACGATTGCATGTCCCTCTTTGAGAAATTAGCCGAAATTTTGTGGCAGTTATTAATCTACAGGTTTCTATTTTATAACCAATTACGTTTCTTGTAACCCTAGCGATTTGTTGTCTATAATCATACTTGACAAAAATTATCATGAACAAAATCTGGTTTATTTAAAATTTCCCGCCAATAAAGTGGTGATAAGACCTCAAAACAAATGCTCTTCAGCAAATGAGACGATTAAAAATCTTCATCAATGCATTGATATGGTTCTGATTAGATTAGATAGTTCTCGGGATGGCTAAGTAGCCTCTTACCATTGCGACCTATGGGTCTATTGCAGCTCCCTGTTATCTAGCTTTGCCTTCTTCCTGAGGCTTTCTAACCTTGCCGGGTTTGTCTTGATGTACCTCGCCATATCTGGATATGGTTCGCCAATACACTCAACCTTTAATCTGGTTTGTCCCTCGCATTGGTACAACATGTGCTGCGAGGTCTATTCTTTTGTCTGCCAGATTCTGCACGTAGCATTTTTCGCCAGACCAAGGTTGCTTATATGATTATTGAGTCTGTTAGTAGACCTGTCTTTGTTCAGAAGATCATCACTGTATTTAGGCCTGTATTCTTTGATGAATTCGTTAGCCTGCCTCCATTTCTCCATGGCTTCGGCTATTTTCCTTTTCGTGGTTCCAGACGATGCTATAGGTCCAATGAGTGGCCTGGGCGCTCCTCGTTTGAGCAAGGCATCTGCCTTCTCATTTCCTTTAATACTTTCGTGTGCCGGTATCCAAGCTAGGGTCACCTTGCTGTGCACTGGTCCTGATCATCGAAGTTCGGTAGTTCAAAGTTTTCTAATAATTCTTAGAGATATGGGCGATCAAAAAGCAAAGAAAGTTAGATCTAAAAGTTTGATAAGGAATTTAAGAGACTGAATTTGATCCAACCGGCTTTTAAAATAATTCTCACATCTTGCTTAGCTTTCAGAAAGTCCGCAGTAATTACTACATGAAAAGAGATAAGAAAAGAAGAATTAGGTATTAAATAAAATTGTCTACTTTAAACAAAAAACTTTTAATATTTATTTTGAGATTAAGTTCAGATATTTTAACTAAATATAATGTTAAATTCTCTATTATTTTTTTCATCAAAATAATCACCTACTTTATCGTCTTACGTACGCCACTTAAACCTTTTATTATCCAACTTGAATACCTACTCAAAGCTTAAAAGCATCACCTCTTTGCATTTAAAACACCGCAGACGAAAAAGTAAAGAACATAATTGTCTTCTTAGACACGGGATTATCCGCCATTTAAAGCGTGATTTTTGCCATTTTCTTACTCTTCTTTATGAATACAATACACACAGACATATATACGTACTAAACAAACACATAAGAGCTTTTCGGAAATTAATTAACGTTGGGTTACCATCTTAGAGTCCGCTTCGAAAGGTGCTGATATTAATAATCCGCATTGTTTTAGATGTCAGAATTTGATTGTAATTTATGATTTTCCCACTCAACATTCCCATTGACACTTCTTTTATTCCGCGTAAAATAAATAAATCCAATGAGTTGTATGATTAATAATATCGATATAACCCTGCTTTATTCCATTATTAATAATTTGATTAATAGAATTCGTTCTTGATTTCAGAGGCTACACGATGAGGCACTTCTATTTATCGATGTGCTTGTACCTGGCAGGTACTTTCAGCGTAAAAGTAGCGATAGCTATAGAACAAGATAAGCACCCATCCTCTAATCCAATCTTCAGTAGCGAAATATCAGAAAACACCAGAGCAGATAGTAGCAGTAATAACGACATCAACAACGATGATAGATACGAGCAATACGTCGCAAAAGGGTTCCTTCAGGTTTCTTCGGCATGAGAGGTAAAAAACCTTTCGATGGATGGGTATCATCACAAGATGATGAAGATATCAAGAGAGCTCCAATGGGTTTCTTTGGATTACGAGGAAAAAAAGAGATGGATTATGGTAAGTCTAATAAATTGTATCAAATAAAATATCTAATTTTTTTTTTTTGGTGGGTGTAGGATACGATAAACGCGCTCCAAGCGGATTTTTCGGGATGAGAGGCAAGAAATATTACGACTACACGGGATTAGATAGCGATGAGACCCCCTACTACGAAAAACGGGTACCTACCGGATTTATGGGTCTACGTGGTAAACGAGAAGATTTCGAAGATGATTTAATCGATGATATCGATGATGATAAACGCGCCTCACCTGAAAACAGATTCTTTGGAATGAGAGGGAAGAAAATGCCATCCAGGAATGGTTTCTTTGGAATGCGAGGCAAGAAATACCCGTACGAATTCAGAGGTAAATTTGTTGGTGTTCGAGGTAAACGATTAAATGGTATTGGAGCTCCGGAATACGTAAATAGTGAGGAACTACCGAGATATCGTGGAGATCTGGATTTGAATCAACTGATGTTTTTACTGAATGAGAAGAGCCCTGAGCATCTACATGAATAAAATTAATGTAAGTATTAGTGCATATTCTCATTGTCTAATGTTAGTAATTAATGTAACCACCATATATTTTTCTTATTTGTTTCAGGTATTGTCCATTTCATCAGTTACCTAAATACATAAATATATTATAGCAAGATTGACAAAAAAAATTACTATAATAGTACATAATAAAATTGTTATATTCTATTCAAAATAAAAATAGAGAGAATAAACTAAAAAAAATACATTCAGTATATTTACATCTTACTTGAACGAAGAAAGCATCATCAGTTTTGTTTAATATAAATAACAAATATACCTGTTTTTATTGTAACTTAATATATACGCTAGGTTTAATAAAAAGAATATAAAAAAGGTGCTGTGTAGGAATTAAGATTGCTTCAAGTCTTCTTTTATTATTTATACTTCAAAGCCTCAAAAACAAGACAAAAAAGCAGAAAAAACGAATTTTACTTATATATATAGGTGCAACGGTGATGATCATCGGAGATTTTTCTTCTATTGGCTGGCTAGAGGAAGAAGTCCGATTCATGTTCATTCCTCTTTAAATATAGAAGACATGGATAAACGTACATATTTATAATATACGGAAAATTATTTTCAAACGAATTATTTTACATATCAAAAGAATATTTCTCTTGCATTTTACATAAATGAGAATGTGATTAATATGTGTATAATTGAAGGGCAAGCGTTATGCGAGGAGCTGGGAAACAAAAATATTGATCTATACGTCGTGAGTTTCCTCTTAATTGTTAATTGATTGTATTTAATATATAAATAAGACATAGATCTAGTCTATTATGAGGATAAAAATATATGAATTAAATTAAATATATTAAATTAAAAAAAAATCTTGTGTAGTGTTGACTTGAGCACTGAAATAAATGTATAAAACGAAATTATATTGTGTGTTTTATTTCTACCGATCTTAACAAGTTAAAGTATGCAATAAAATTACTCTTTAATAACCTCTACGTATATCTAGTTGCAAAAAGTCTGCTCATTAACAATACAACCATTCGATTGTCATTGCCCGATTATGTATTAAAAATGCAGCGTTCCACTAAGTCATGTAGGTACTGTCAAAAGCAAAAAAAAAGTTGATAGATTTACAATTGTATTACTTGGCTTGGAATTGTACAAATTCACCAAATCCAATTTGCTAATAAATGTGATCGATATACGCGAAAACCCAAAGAAAGAAAAAAGAAAAAAAAACAGATTGAGAATCTACTATTTAGCCAACGACTTCTTAGCACTCTCTCCCCTCTCTCCTTCTTCCACTCTCCCTATCTATTCCTAATATGTTATATTCTGGTGATGCATGAATTGAAGCTTCCTGATACTTATGATTCAAATTAGCTTGCATATTCATTGCACATCCTATGCAGCCTACAGAAAGCTTATATTTCCATCTTAGGTATAGATTTTATCTTCATGACGGCCAAACTAAGTTACCATGGACTTCATCAGCATACAGCACTCCGGTGTTCTTTATGTGGTGGTTGGTTTCAAGAAGTCGTGGTTTAATACTGGCAAACATGGCCGTTTCGACCAATTTCGTCAAATTGTTAAGTTGTTTTGACGCAAAAAGAGCCAGAAAGGGCATTTTTTCATGTGTGTTGGTATGTGGCACTAGAAACGTCACTGATTTCAGCAGAAGAACAACTCGTTATTAAGTGATTGGTACAGATAAATTTTTCTGAAACAAATATCTAGAATTGTCAAAAAGACTCAAAATTTGTCAAAAGTATCAGATTTGTCTGAACAAAAAGCATTTTAGATCAATAAATCCAATTCTGGCGAATAGTTGATTTTCTACGATAGTGGAACACAATAAAGCTACCAAGTTTAAATATTTCAAGGAAAGAGAATATAAAAGAATGTAGCAGCAGTTGGATGCTTCTTTTGTGGCTCGGAATCAGGCTGGAACAACTCAGCTATACATATGTATTTCCGAACATGTTAAAATATGAATCTAAAAATCTACTGATTTCAGTAAATAATCATGAACATCACATGAAATTGTCTGTAATCTTATTTTGTAAAGAAAATGGTATCAATTCATGGCCCCGCCTATTCACCCCATTACACCCACAGAATACAACTACTGGACATTGGTTTCTTTGATCCGTTTAATGCACGACTTGAAACTGCATTTGATGAATATATTGACCAACCTGGGTTCTACCATAAAAATGTCTAATATAGTACAACAAATAAGAAGCCACTAAAGACAATGCAAAGAATGTGAATTTGGCCATCATTAAGGGAGATCCTGAACATTTCCTAGCAAGATTTGTTGCTGTGGATGAACTCTAGGTTCACGATTATGATCTTGAATCAAAAAGGCAGACTACCACCACCCCCTCGAAAGTTTTGTGTAACAGCATCTGTGAGGAAGATGACCACAATTCTTTGGTATACCGAAAGAATTATCCTTATAAACATTTTACCGCGTGGTCAGACTATAACTGGTTAATATCATGCTGCTTAGACTTCAGAACTGCTGTGATTCCATCAAAGAAAAAAGGAGAGGAAGACTCAGACGTGGTGTGCTGTTTCGTCAGGACAACGCTTCATAATGCAGGCTTCAAAAATTTCAGGCGTCCTATTCTCAAGATTTGGTCCCTACTGACATTACAGAGAACACCTTCGTCGCATATGCAGAATATTCAGTCAAATAATTTTTGTTTCCCAGGTTTGAAATAAATTGTTTGGTTTGGCTAATTCTTAGTTATGTTTTTGTATATCGATGTACAGTGACCTTCAAAGGTATCCGGAGACGACTAGAGAGAGAAACAATAATTACGAACACGTTTTTTAAATGATTGTTCGGCATTTCTCAGTATAATTAGGCTGATTTCTTGATGTGCCAGGGTAATCCTCTGACACATATCTTCCGGTGTAGTAATTACATTTGTTTTAAAAGGATTGTGAACAAATTACTGTTATCATTCATAGAAGTTGCTGCTTAGAAATACTGGTCATTATTCATACTAATCAATTTTATACTGGCCATTATTCATACTGGTCATTATTTATACTGGTCATTATTCATACTGGCCTTTATTTATACATCCGACTGCCCTATTTTATACAATAAATAATTAAAATGATTACTATCTGACAGATCGTAAGGTAATTGGGTATGTTGACAGCATTTTGTTATTTGTACAAACGTCAAATGACTTATTAAAAATGTCAAGGTCTCAATCACTAAATGAATGCGGAACAAGAATTCTTAAATACTAATATTTTAATTTATGCTATGTCTATGCGTTTATATAATGCAATGTTATTGTAAGAGCAACAAACAACGGTTACACTCAGCAGGTAGTAAGCTGCCCCTGCGGCTCTTTGGAACAAAGTATTGAGTGCAAGGTATGTCTCTATCTAGTCGTGTCCGGATACCTTTGAAGGTCACTGTACATATACCAGTGCTGTCCCAAACTAGCCCAGATTGGAGCACAATGGGGCAATTACGATGCTTGCAGTTGATTGACGATCAAAAGGATTATTTATTGCAAAAAAAAAAAACTGTCAGTACGAGGTCGGAGCATATTACCTAGTACTGACTTTAAAATTCATTTAAAAATGACACCGTTGATGAAATAGAAATTTCCAATTTGATTCCTTTAATTAATTAATTTTATTAGTATTGAAGCAAACAGTCATACATTGTAATGTTCATATGTAGAAAGAATACATATTTGCATTTAATAACATTTCGAATATTATTGTATTCCTCTTAAGCTTCATCATTTTTTTTTATGTTAAGGTTTCACGCCGACCTTGCATTGCTGATTACACTTTATATTTGCCAATAAAAAATAACTTTCTAATGGCAAAAGTTTGTGTTATGGAAACCTTGAAATACCAGCGAAAATGGTGTCAATATCACGAAAAAATAAACGAAACGATTGCTTCAATTATGTTGATACATAATTTGCAGTATATACTTACTTATATGCGTGTATACAATGACCCTCAAAAGTTTGGAATAGAAGTTCTTATCTCGTTTTGACTGATATTTGAATAAAATCCTCATTATTCAAATCAAACCAAATGAAATTCCTCAATAGGTATCGCACGTGAAATAACTGAAATAAATGGTTTGTAAAACAGTATTAATCATTCGAATAATGATTATCTGTTTGTGGAAACTTTTCTAAAAGCGTAGACATGGCGATTATAAACATATATGATCTCTGTTAAATTTTTGCAATTATGGCATTTCTTTAAAAACATTCTTGGGTATTCCTAAAGAAGGGGACAGTGCTGACAATTCCAGAGTGCCACCAGAACGCCAATTCACTGACCGGAAGTACATCAGTGCACTAACTAAAAAAATATACCGTGTACGTTTAATTTTATATTGAAACTATTAATATATAAACCCTCCATGACCTTGATGATCTATTGTATGTAATACAATTGTAAAAAGCAATAAAATAGGAACATGTTTCTATGTTTCATTTATAGATTATCTCTGGAGATTTAGAGTGTACACTTTAAATTAATGCGTTGCGAGTTATAAATTTCTGATTACAAAATATAACTGCCTACACATACATATACATTCCGTCTAAATCATGGATATAACACACAACAGTGTTAAAATCCCACAAGCACGAAAAACCTGTTATTAGCATTTGAAACATTTTATCACACTTTTGTATTTTAAATTTAGTTGTGTACAAACATTAACAGAGTAAGAATGTATTTGTTTCCATACTATTGTTTTATCGCTGTGATATGTTTAACCTACATTGCTGAAGGTAAACGCTAAAATATAATAGATTCAGTAAAAGTAATTTGTTTTAAAAATATTTGCAGCTACAAAGTGTATTGCATCTCAAGCACCAGAAATAGAGTTCTACGATGCATTAGGTTGTAAGCCATATATTGACCAAACGCTATCGTGCCCTACGCATTATGACTGCTCGATGATTAACAAAACTTCAGATAATGATTGCTACCTTTTCGGGAAAATTTATGAAAATAACGAAGCAATACCAGATTTCCTTAAAACCTGTAGGGTTAATTGCAAATGCATTAAGTATAGTGATTATTTTATTAAAACTTTCTTGTAATTAAATGCAATTCTTTTCCAGGGGTAGAGTTAATTGCGCTCAAATTAATTGTCCAGCGTTTCAAACGCGATTGGGAAAAGGTTGTCAGCATATTTATAAAGATAACTGTTGTCCAGAAGAAACTATATGCAGTAAGCTAGTAATATTTTAATTTATTTATTAATTAATATGCATATCTCACAGTTCAGACCATATCACAGAAATAAGTTAATTAATTACTTTGATAATGTATCGTATTATCTAAGACTGATAAATGTAGTTGTGTATCTCGGTTTTACTCTGTTTTGTTATCAGCTGTTATACAAAGCGTTCGGTTAGTAACATCGTGTAAATGCAGATGTGATATCGCTATAGTTAGTTATTATCATTTTTCGGAAATACGATTGCATAGGTAGAGGGGGATAAACGTTAAACTATTACCAACCGTCACATGTAAGACAAAGAATATTGGAACGAGTCATATCTGCTCACTCACACGTTTTTTTTTTAATTTGGTTCACTTCATTTCTTCAGTTTTCTTGAATCACTTTATTTAGTATTATGTTTGATCTAAGAAGAAATATTTCGACAGTTTCTTAACGCCCAAATTAGCGGGATAATTCTGCTGAAGGGAGTCCTTCATTTTCATGGTTTAGACTGACAATTCCACTGTTACTGTCCTCTATATCGATGTCTTCAGCCCGACTAATATTCTGTGTCATCTTTTTCATACAACCCACCCTGTCCCCACCGCCTTACCCGACCCCTTCACAGTGTTTATGAGATACCTATATCTCATATCATCTTTATATACAGTGTGTTTCACTTTTCATGGGGACACCTAAATAACTTTTTTATTTTGAAAGCAATCAATATAAAATTTTTATCAGTTATGTAGGCCACGACAATGCATCTTTTCATATGAATAGAGTTTTTATAAAGTCAAAATATAGCCAACTATGATTAAAATAAAAAGTAGCGTTTCAAGTCGGGTCATAGTAGCGATTAAGATAGAGCAAAAAAGTATTAAGAAAAGTTATTACAAATCACTCAAGAACTCCAAATACCAAATTTCTCTGAAAAATTTGTAATTTTACATTTTTCTCCATTTTTATGCCATCAGCAGATGATAATTTGTTATTGCAATAATAAGAGTGCCATGAAACAAGAAAACGATTCATCAGTTCAAACGTCAAACATCAAACGTCAATTCACTAAACAGTTTACTTCAGTTGCAACTATCGAACTTTGCTAAGCAATGGCCGATAGACATTTAAGTATTGCTGAAAAAGTAGAAATTATTCGAATTGTTGGTGACAATGTACGTTCTACCCGAGAGGCGGCTAGAGAGTTTAACGCGAGGCACCCTGAACATCCACCCATCCGTCATCGAACTGTTGCATACTTGATTAATATTTTCAACACTACTGGAAATGTTACTAAACCACGTCCACGAGGATTGAACAATCGAGAACACCATTTAGATGCAGTAATATTAGCAGCGTATCGTAATAATCCTCACACGAGTTTACGAGATATGGCTAGAAATTTAAATATCTCTTACTCTAAAATTTGGAGATGTCTCCGTCGCGTCGTCACAAATTGAAACCGTATAAGCCAAAATATTTACACACTCTTGAAGATGGAGATCTCCATAGAAGAATGGAGTATTGTCTATGGGCTCAAGGTAATTATCTAAATGACAGAGAATTACATTTACTACTAACGGTGTAGTTTCGTCCCAGAACTGTAGATACTAGGCAACAGAAAACCCAAACTGGGTCATCAACTGTAAAAGACAATATTCACAGAAAATTAATGTGTGGTGCGGAATTTTAAATGCACGAATCATTGGCCCGTTTTTCTTTTTTGACACGCTAAATGCAGAAAGGTTTTTACATTTTTTAAATACTGAATTAATGGATGTGCTTGATGATTTACCACTGGATGAGAGGCGAGATTTGTACTTCCAGCTAGATGGATCCCCGGTTCATAACGCAAGAATAGTGCGAGCATGGTTAGACGAGAACTTTCCGTTAAGATGGATAGGTCGTAATAGCCCGTTAATAGAGTGGGCTCCTAGATCGACATTACACCACTTGACTTTTTCCTTTGGGGAACTATTAAAAATGTTGTGTATGCATCAAGACCTCAAAACATACAGGAACTGTGTCAGAGAATCCGACAAGCCTGCCGAGAAATTTCCCCAGAAATACTACGACGAGTTGTACTGAATCACAAAAGACGATTGGAAAAATGTATCCGTCTTCAAGGTGATCTAGTTGAAAAAGATCCTATTTAAAATATTGTTCGTTAAATTGTTGCTATATTTTGTTCTTTAATACTGAATAAAATTTGCGAATCGTTTTCTTGTTTCATGGCACTCTTATTATTGCAATAACAAATTATCATCTGCTGATGGCATAAAAATGGAGAAAAATGTAAAATTACAAATTTTTCAGAGAAATTTGGGATTTGGAGTTCTTGAGTGATTTGTAATAACTTTTCTTAATACTTTTTTTGCTCTATCTTAATCGCTACTATGACCCGACTTGAAGCGCTACTTTTTATTTTAATCGTAGTTGGCTAGATTTTGACTTTATAAAAACTCTATTCATATGAAAAGATGCATTGTCGTGGCCTACATAACTGATAAAAATTTTATATTGATTGCTTTCAAAATAAAAAAAGTTATTTAGGTGTCCCCATGAAAAGTGAAACACACTGTAGTTGTCTTTACCAGTGGCGTACCGACATATGAACAGGCCCTGGTTCCAGTTGTGGTGCGGGCCCTAATCCAACTCCCTTCCCCACAAATAAAAGAAAATACTTATATAATTTTTTTTATATTTATTGAATACATAAAAAACATTTAAAACAAAAAACAAACAATATATATAGAGGGATTATACAGCTGAAAAACAAACATTAATGCAAAAATAAATTAAAAAAAAAATAGAGTAAATTAATGTATTTATATTATAATTTTTTCTTGCTTTCGACGTGGCAAAAGTTGTTATCAGACTGAATACATTCAAATTTTTCTCATTTTCAATAGAAATGATTGCCAGATTACATAGCCGGTCTTGATTCATTGTATTTCGTAAGTCATTTTTTATTAATTTTAATTTTGAAAACGCTCTGCTGTTGCTACCGTTACGGGAACGGTAAGAAATATCGTACAGGCTGTTACAATTTCAAAAAAGCTACTACTTGATGAACAATTATCAATTAATATAAATTTTAAGAGATTCTTTACCGAATTAATTTGGGTTAGTTTCCTCGCGGAAGCATTGTCGAAAAGATTAAATTTGAGCAGAAATTGCTTCTGTAATGTCATTTTTGTATAATATGTGTAATTTTTGTGCCATTTTAAATAAATCGTCGTCTGTACTGTTAATTTTAATATACCTATCTTTATTTAATATTTTAAATGATTGATTTATGTGACAGAGACCTTTAGATCGGTTTTCTAATTGCAAAATTAAAATATCCAGTGTTTTCAAAGAAACAGTTATTCTGAAATTTTCTTCATTAGTTTGAATGCAATAATGATTTTTGGTTTCGTCGAAAAATAATTTTGGGCGAGACCTCCGCTTTTTTTAAAACACTGGACTTATTCCCCATTTTATCGCTAACTGCCAGGCTTCACTTTTAACGCAATGAAACTGCTCCCGCACTTCCTTCATATTTCGTAAGGCATTCTCGAATAATTTTGCATCTTCACTAATACTTTGCGATTTTTTTTGAAGTAGATTTGACAGAAGATCCGTGGATTGCAAAATCTTTGTTTCAAAGATCCCTAAAAAAATTTTTCTAAAAAGTTTTTAAGTGATTTTGCTTCAACAATTTCATATTTTATTTTAATTAAGTTAAAATAATTTTTGAAAGTGTTTTCAATATGTTTAAAAAATTAAATCGTAGTGCATGTAAGGTATCGTGCCTAGAGGACCATCTTGTAGGCACTAATCTCTTTAATTTTTTGTATCGCTGCCTTTGTCAGTTGGGTATAGCAATCCCCACCTTACAATACTATTATCAAAAAACAAATAAATTCTTTCAACAAAATCAAAAAAGTTTCTTACAGTTGATAGTAATAGTATTATTATATATAACTTTAACACATTTTTTTAATGCACAATATTTTTATTATTGAATCACAAATATGTTTGGACTCATTTTTATATTTTTAAATTACACTAAAGTGCAATTTTTCTCGGACGAAAATAAGAGTGATATCTCTGATGCAAGACGTGTACAAAAATAAATGTGTTTTCAGATTGTACACAAAATTTTTAATGTGTAAACTGTGTATGGTTTATAATTTGTATAATAGTTTATTGATAGGATTAGTGGGCACCGAAAAAGACCTACGGGGTCGAAATATAAACGTATAAAATAACTTTGGGATTTATTTTCGGATTACTCAAGGTTGGAGAAATAATGCACCCATTTAGTGAAATATAAACATACATTATGTACAAAACTGTTTGGCGCATTGGTTCTTGTAAAAAAAAAGAGAGGTATAAAAAAAGCGCAGAGAGGACCGGGCCCTGTTCGGTACGCCACTGGTCTTTACCACAGAATAAGCAGAATGGACAAAGTTGACATATCTATTGTTTTTCAAGGGTATCGTTTCATTGACCTTGAAAGGGGCCGCCATGTTCTAACGGTGTATTTGAGGGCAATTTAAAATCAATATTTTTCAAAAAGTAATTGATTGTGATAAATGTTGGCCTGTTTCAGTTTTATTTTATTTTATTAGTATATTATTAGTTACAAATTGTGCATTTATGTTTTTTGAAGGAATATCCCCAAACGTAAACGAAAGCATTTTCTGCCGTTAAATCTAAGTCTGTATAATCACGGTAGTCTACTGGCAATCCCTCACTTCTATCTATAAAATTAGTATCTAATAATTCCTGTACATTTGCTGGACTGTCAGTATTCAATTAACATAATATTTCAACATCTTCTGCACAATTTGCATTTTCAGTATGCTGAAAGTAACCCATACAGAAAAGTTTTTTTGAAAGCTCGTTTAAATTGTATGGGCGTAGGGTTTCTTGCATTTTTTTTAATGTAGTTGCAGTGACTCCGTAAACTGTATCGCTTGTCTGGCTATCACTGCAACTCTCGCGGTGTAGTTTTTTGTGTGTGTATGTTGTGTTCAATTGGCTTTGTGACAGCATCATATCGCCTTTTATGATGCCGCGCTGTAAATCACTTTGCTCCTCACAGCGAATGGCAAGTCGATCACCACATTGTTGCCTTATCGATCCAAAAAAGTTTTCTAAGCAGTCTTGTTGAATTCTTCTGGTACATAGAACCCTCTTACCTAAATGTTCTCATAATAACAGTAAACCGTGCAGAGTTATTTGCCAAAACATTTAACATTTCGAATTTTTGTTGTTACACTTTCTTCTATACCTGGTTGAAAGCTTTTATTTGTCCAACCATTTCCTTCACCTTCCACAAAATTCAATATGATCTTTATCACCTTCAAAAGGCGGATGAAAGCCCATTTTGGTTTTTGGTGAGGAGTTACACAAATCAAATAATTTGTTCATGTCAAAAGTTGCGATTTCAGTAGCTGACAATGGCAAGGCCCCTAAATTAATATATGTATGTTAATAATCCTGCAGCAACAGATTCACTGCATATTTAACTTTCAGCTTTTGGAAATTATTCGGATTTATTTGGAAATCTGTTAGTTTTGGAGCGCATCTCACGGGCAAGGTCTTGTTATTATTATAAAAATTTTGTAAATATTTTTTACTTGTTTCAAAGTCATCTGTTTTTAGGTTATATTTGAAACTTGTTTGTAAACAATACACCGTTAAAATATGGCTGATAACGAGTCTGCGCATAAATTCCAAGATTTCTTATTTTTCAACTTTGTCCATTCTGTTTATTCTGTATCTTTACCCTGGCTCCAGTTGCGTCAAAATCGGCAGCTGTAGCAAAGTTATCGCAAAAGATGTTTGTCTTCCTGTTTGGTTTGGGTTTTGTTGTGTCACTTTGGAAAATTACGTTAACCGCCCCCCGTTAATGCCAGGAATTCTTTTTAAGACTTCCTTTCAAAAAGCTTTAAATGCCGGATTGATAATATCATCTTCATTCTAATCTATTGTTTGCCAATGAGGCTGTGTAAGAGCCTCGTCCTGTTATTCAATTTCCAATTAGAATTTTATGCCACACAACATATATCCATTATTGGTTGATAAGGATGTTTGCTGTGAGCTAGTGGGAATTTAAATTCAATATTTGTCTCCTTCGAGAGATAGGCTTGCAATATTATCCTCAATAAATCACTATCACTTATCTCATCACTTTATCTGTGACCCAATACGTGTTGTATAAAAGTGTTTGGGCTGGTGTCTGAATTAGATGCTTTTTGAGTCAACCAAACAGATGATAGTCGCTTGAAGCTAGGCTGGGATTGCAATCCCCATCATCTTTTCCGCCCGTTGAAGTGTTGCATCTGTCGCAATTCGAATGGGACGGCCACTTCGGTGATCGTCAATAACATTTGCCCAGCCAACTTAAGTAAGGCCTAAGAACGTCTATAAGAAATCCCACTAGGATGTAGTGGATTTCCTAAGGAAAACCAGGTCTAACCCTGGGACGTCACAGGGATGTCCAGGTGGTGCATAAAGGTTTAGCCCACGGATGTCATTTAGTTTGCCCTAGAGGCTGTCCTATATATTTATCCGTAGGCTCGTGAAGCTATTTATATGGGATGTGTTTGGTCGAGGCATCAGGATAAAAGAAATTAGTTTGCCAGATTTACGCGATAAATACTTTCTATCGAAAATAGGAGGATATATTTTGTCCAGAAAAAACAACGCACAACAGCACGCTGCTCTTCTGCAGCACACTCTTCGAAAACCGTCGCCTGCGTACATGCACGGTAACTGTCACTTGAGTATTATAAAGCTGGATTGTGCCGACACCTAATGACAGATGGGGAAATATCTGCTCTCATTGCTATTTTCAGCGTTTCCACAGCAGTTTGTGACTTATTTAATGACTTTTCCTCGTATATGGGGACAATATATTGTTCCATTCCATAAAAATTCCAAATGTTGAAAGTTTTTGAATAATCTAATACTCTGGCAGCATTCTTAACCCCTCTTCTGACTATAACTCTTTATCTGCCAAAGTCATCAGTTAAATTAGACTCATTATAGTTAATTATATTACTGGACAAAAGATTTCATATTTTGACTTGTACTTATACATTCAGTTCAAGTTATCATTGATGATGATCAATGATGATGTAATGGATGACCTTAACACCTCTTTGACTTGAATAGTCTTGAACAAAAGTAGCAGATCTTTTTATGTGAAAAGATAGCCATTAGTTGGCACCAATAGACAATGCGTTTGTAAATCGTGGCTCATCAGTCATTGTTAAAACCACTAGTCGACCAAATTTGTTACTACACATTAAATCTATCAGTAACCTGTCTAAATGAAAGACTATCTTCAGCGACTGTTCTAAGAGCATTGTCCAACACTTCCCCTTGATAATTTCCTCCATTTTGTTATTTAATTAGGTTTTGCATATTTTCCGACTAAATTATTTGAGTTTGATAGGGTGTAAACATCAGTGATTTAAACATTTAAATGCAAATAATAACTGTTTCTAATTATAATTTTTTTAGAGAAAAATAGTCCATTTACCTGCACTTACAACAACAACACCTATTTAGCAGGAACGACATTTGATGCGGAGAAATGTAAGGTTTGTACATGCGAAAAAGATTTCAATGGAAAACTGGAAGAACCATTTTGCAAGAGGACAAAATGTGATGTACACGCGGATGAAAGCTATTATAAGGCCCTAGATAAAAAATGCGCAATGCTTTATGCGAAAGATAAGCCGTGTTGTCCAGGTTATTTTTCTTGTGGTAAGTAATACTGAGAACTCGTCATATGGCATAATTCATAAATAAAAAAATATTATTTTAGCTGACGGAACTGAAATTATAACCAGAAAACCAAACGCTCCTTCAGGTAAAACAAATTTTTATAAGTAGGAGGTTATTTATATCATTTTTTCCTCGCCTGTAGGTGGTTCGTGTAAATTTGGACATCACCAAATTGAGGTTGGTGATAAGGTCGTGTTACAAAACCCGTTTCCAGCAACTTGTGAGTGTGATGTTCCACCATTAATTACTTGTACGACTGACGTAGGTTATTATAAACTTCTAAACAAATACTTTTCTGATCCTGATTAGATTATATTCATAAATAAAATTTGCAAAGAAGATTGTATAAATAAATAAAAATCATGAGAATTGTGTGTTTATTAAGTAGAAAATTAACGAGAATAGTCTCCATGAACGATGGTGAAGAGCTTTAAGGTCCTCAGAAAAAAAAAATTAGGATGCAAACAACTCGTCCCGAAAATGAATCCCATGAAGGTGTTCTTTATGTTTGGGGAATCCATGGAAGTCACTACACGAGCCAAATCTGGAGAATAAGGCGACTGTTGGAAAATTTCGAAGCCTGCATTATGAATTGCGGTCATTGAAACACAGCATTGCCCTGATAAAACAGTACACCACGTCCGAGTTTCCTCCTCCTTTTTTTCTTTGATGGAATCACACAGTTTTGATATTAAAGCAGCATAATTTTGCCCAGTTATAGTCTGACTACGTGGTACAAAGTTTATAAGGATAATTCCTTCGGCATCCCAAAGAATTGTGACCATGATCTTCCCCGCAGATACTGTTGCACGAAAATTTCTGGGGAGGGAGGGGGGAGGGATCCTTGTGACTTCAGTTAATGCAACACGTTTTTGTTCTTTATGTTAATTGTATCTACTTGCTCCTTATACACAATGATTTTGACGTAACTCCCCAGGAAAAAATCTAATTGGTAAGTATAACATTTAAATACTTCAAAAAATTGAAGCAATTTAAAGAATTTCGGATCCCTTTTTTTGTTGTTTCATATCCTTATATGACCTTTCTTCAACGATTCTTGGGGTGCACAAAAAGTAGTCATTTTGACGCCTTAATTTAGGCTGCGATGACAAATTGACGTCAGTTCTTGCCATTTCAGACTTACACACTGTCATATCTGTCCAGGGTGGGCGCTCACCCTATTGCGTTCCACCCTTAAAACTCCTCTGTCACTACCCCATCCCTGATCTCATAGTTTCAGGGTAACGGATGTGGCTTGGAGAAAAGTTTAATAGGGAAAGGCACTTGTGCCCGCCGCCGCCGTCGGAATATACGGTGGGTGAGTGAGTTACCCTACGGCACTCGCCCCGAAGAACTCTGCAGCTTCACTACCCCATCCCTGTAGGCCACACGCTGGGGAACGGGCGTGGCGAGAGAATCTTAGTAGGGGAGGATAAAAGTCGGTTCGCCGAGGAGTAGTCCGCCCGCTGGTTGACTGGTTGGGGAAACCTTGGTTTCATCCTAAAACAACTCGGTGATTCTGGGACCCTACGGTTTCACTGTAGCTGCTGCGGTATCTCTATCCCGGTTGGGAGAAAGAGCATCGCGGTTGGCATTTTCGGGGTAGGGCTTCGACCCGGCCGTCCCCGTAGTTCAGGCTTAATTCACGGGCGGGCTGGTTGTACCTCACGGCCAGATTCCGTTTCCTACGCTGGCCGATAGTCGCCATCCGCAAGGAGGCCTAGGTCCCGTAGGGTTAGATGTGAGGTAGGAGCTCGCTAAAGCGACTCCAACGGAAACCCATTAAACGTTGACAAGGGAACTTGTCTAACATGGGTAGCACGGGGGAGAGGGCCCACCGGTTCGCTGGTCCTCTCCGAGTGGTGTTGGTCTCGTGCGGGCAGCTGGTTTTCGCCCTCACGACTTCGGTCCTGAGGAGTGTGTGCATCCCCTGTGTTCGCCGTATACCTTTAGGTCGGTCGGCAGCTGAGTCCCTTCGGGGTCCAGCAATTCTGTTTTGTGTCATATCTGTCATAAAAATCACAAAAATCTGACGTAATATTTATATATCGGTGTGCTTGTTAAGAGAATCGTACAATTAAATAAAAACTCAAAAGAATTGAGCATTTATTAAATACAAAACGAATATAAAATTTCCGTATAAATAAACTTTCTATACTACTAAAAGATATTTCCGGAAGGTAGACTCGAATTGCACGTCCTGTAACAAGAGAAATCGTTGATAAACCTCTGCAGATTCTGAACGAAGGTCGGCATATCCTGAAATGAAGCAATTTTTTAATGATACAAAAATAAGGATAGATATAGGCCGCATTACAGTGTCCCTTTTAAAATTCTGCTGTAAAGATTCGTATTGTTCGTGCGTTAAACAGTCCGTATTCCGAAGAAAATTCGGCAGAAATGTGCCGAAAAATATTGAAAAATTAACCGCCGCTAAATTGTAGATCGCCTGTAGTATATCTTCCGTCAGAAGGTTGTGACTTTTATCCAATAAAGTTTGGATAAGTACGCTTAAAAATTGGGAAAGTAATTGATCTTGAAATAAAGCCTGAAATAACGTTTTTTTTTAAATTATTATTCAAAGGTTAAATAGTTTTAACAGTTTTAACGAACTTACCTTATGATATAACTTCCATTTACTATTCAGATCTTCTAATGAATTTAAACTTGTTTTGAATATATTAATGTCGGGTTGTAGTAGAGACTGCCCGAAAACTCGTAACACAGCCAATAATTGTTCGGGTTGTTGTGGATTATCAGGACCTTGAAGAGTGTCACTACAACCGGGTGAATGGCCCAATCGTACTTGAGATATATAAAAGTAATTCCATCTATAAAGTAACATGCTGAAATGTTAAGAAAAATTGGTTATTTTTTTATATCAAATTAGCCCTGGGTAGATCAGCAATAACCGAAACTCAACTTAAATAAAGATAGATACTAGTTGACAGTTATTTAATTCAATGAAAACAATTCAAGTATTAGACCTAGAAGAATTGGGGGTTGGTGATCAAAGACAATAAAATTCAAGGTCGAAGAAACAGACTTACTCTCGAAATGGAGAATAATCTGACGGACAAAATTACAGCTTTGGCCAAATAGAGTTTCGCTATGACAAAACAGGAAATCGTGGAAGCAGTCCAATCATATGTAGTGGAGAATAAACTTTCCTATTCAATTCAAAAAACGGCAAATCTGGATATGACTGGTTTCGTTTATTCTGCAAACGAAATAATGTATGTGAAACAAGGGGTAGGAAAACTGGCCGTTCTTACTGTTATACGTAATGGAAGATCGTTCGAGTTACCTGAGTGAGTTTGAGCGAGGAATTGTTGTGAGTATGCACATGGCAGGTGTATCCTACCGTGAAATCGTGTGCTGTCTCGAGTGATCATTGTTCGCAGTGTAACGGGCAGCATATTTCCATTTACTATGCAATGTTGGCTACGGGGAGCCCTAGCCGTGTAGCCAAAAAGAAAAATTACAGAAGATCCGCCTTAATCGCAGGATCCACTTGAGTCGACAAATATAATTTCACTTAAAAATTGGAGACTATGCCCTCTAACATTAAAGGTGTTAAAATTACGCAGCAGAATGGCTCTTTGCTGATACTTATTTTAAATCCATCTTCTTCTAAATGATAAATCTTATCTTGCAATTTTTCAACAACGCTCTTAATCGTGTGATTTCCGTAATTTTCCCGCCTACAAATACATTTAAACTAGTTTTATACAATCTTCGTTCTTTTTAATAATCAGTTAGGTACACAACATTCAGAGCGAATGAAGGACCTAAGCATATTATTATATAACTTATATATATTTAGCTCCATTTTTAATATATGTTGTATATAGTGCGATCTGTGGGATTAATCTGGGCATTTGCAAGAACCTGGCATATGTCTTCTACAGGCATAGCTGCCATTAAAGTGGCTCTATGAAACGCTGTAGCCTCGCTTGGTGACATGCTATCCCTAAAGTACTTTATGTTTCCTTTGTTTCCACGAATATCCGTAAAAAACTAAACGCTTCTGCCACATTTACCAAATGATTATGTACAAACGCAATCTGAAAATTAAGCAATATCTATGTATAATAATAAAATTTTCCGTAAATGTATTCAGATGTACACTAGGAACACTTTGTATTCGTACACCATGTTGCTCAACATTCGTAGGATGAATAGTAGACAGCTTATTGCATACATTGCCCGCGTCAAAATATGTAAACACAGATGCGATTTCTGTGTCTATTTTAAAAATGCTGTAGCTGCATTTATAAATGTAGCAAAAAGCATCTATTATTTGACGTATTTGAGTAGGAAGAAATTTGTTTGATGTTTCAAGTATTTCGAATAAAATAACTGTAGTCTTATTAAATTGTTTTGAGAGGTAATTTCTTCTACTTCTACTTTCTTTACTTTTTGCGATGAACTTTTTTGTGGTTGAACTAGGGTAAGATCTAAACCAAAAGCATGTTTACTATACAATAAATGACAATATCAAAGGTTTACTACTTTTATTTATTTAAAACATAACGAAATAAGTATATACTTATGTTGAAATGCATGATGATGCTTATCAATGAATGAATGTGCGGTTTTTGTGTCTGTTTTAAAAACGCTGTAGTTGCATTTATGAATTTACAAGGCCGATTGCATCTATTTATTTGGTCTTTGCGTAGACATAGACAGGTAAGCAAAAAAAAACATATTCTGTATTTCTGGAATCTTTATTTATGTGAATATAACACAGGCTTATTGATAAGTATTCATAGACAAGTCATCCAGATAAATGTCGAAAATATGCTTTCTCGAATGATGAGTCATATTAGACACTGACGTATATAAAAACAAGCAGACACCACAATAATATTCAGTTCTTTATACAGCATTAGGAACAGTTAAATGCATACGTGTCGAACAATATGATGTCAATAGAAGACAGGATGCGTGCAATAACAATGTTGGAAAACGTATGGAGTTTACGTGCTGTAGCGCGTGAATTTGGTGTTAATCCCAATACAATTTTTTGCTTAAAAAGAAAATGGCAAATATCACATTCAGTTGCAAATGAACCAAAAACTTCAAAACGAAGAATATCCACTGCTTATCAAGATACCATGTTAAGGCAATTTTACGCAGAGCATCCATTCACAAGTTGCGAGCAAGCCATTGCAGCTACCGCCTTTCCCGGTTCCGTAACGACGGCAAGAAAAAGGTTGAGGGCAAGTGGCCTCAAAAGCTATCGTGCTGCTATTAAAACAGAACTTTCTGAGCGCAATCGTCAAGACAGAATAAATTTTGCACTATACTATCAGAACATGCCCATAGATTTTTGGAAAACGGTAATCTTCAGCGACGAGTCGACGTTTCAAAGCACCTCAAACACCCACACGCGCCTAGTTATCCGTCCTCGTAACTATAGGCTTGCACCACAATATTATATAAATTATTATATAAAAAAAAGAATGAGGGAAAACCCTATAGAACGAGGAGACAGAAATTTGTTGTGGCAAAAAATTGTGCAGGAATGGGTATTTCCTTAATAGAGTCCATACCGTCAAGATTGGAAGAAGTTATACAAAATAACGGCGGACGGACTCATTATTGATTTCAGCATAAGTGTATACGTATAATTATTTCGTTATATTATGTTTTAAATAAATAACAACAAATTATAAAACAAATAATAATAATAATAATAATAATATATAATTTATTCCATCAATACAATAGTATAGAATACGTCACATATAATCAATAAGATACATATAATGTATGAAACCCTTACAGACGATTAACAAGCTTAACAAACAAATACATGACAAACATCAATTGTTAAAGTTAATGCTAAAAAACTCAGTTAGCGTGTAAAATGCATTTTGTAGTAGATGTTGTTTTAACTTTGATTTAAATTTGAGTAAAGGAAGTTCTTTAATATGTAAGGGAATGTGATTAAAAATTTTTATGATTTTATAATCCACCCCATTTTGTATTTTCGTGTATCTTGTTTGAGGCACGTTTAAAAAGTTATTTTCAATTCCCCGCGTAGAATATTTATGTTTCATCTCGTATTGCTGAAAATGGTCCGCGTACATCTTTTTTGCAAACAGTGCACATTCCAACACATATATAGAAGGTAAAGTAAGTATGTTATTATGTATGAATGTAGTTCTACATGAGTCTCTAGTTTTTAATTTAAATATATGTCTCAAACACCGCCTTTGTAGGATGAAAACACGGCTCGCGTTAACACTATCACCCCAAAAAATGATGCCGTACGATAGACGTGAATGAACAAACGCGTAATATGAGCTCTTCGCAGCCTCCAGACTAACCGAATCCACTATAATCCGTAGAGCATAGGAATAGCCTCCAATTTTTTGCACAAGATGTTCGATGTGAGCTTTCCAGTCGAGATTTCTGTTTATTTTTAATCCCAAAAAAGTGACATTTTCTGATGAGGTAAGTTCTTTTCCTTTGTAATTTATGTTGATGTCGACCGCTGCATTAGAAAAGAATACGATATTTGTCTTTTCTATATTTAGATGTAATCTATTTCCCGTTAGCCATTCTTGCATACACCTTAGTGTATTCGTAATATTTTCGGTTAACGAATCCATATCTGTCGCTCTCAGCACGATTGAAGTATCGTCGGCAAATTGGGATATATTAACATCCTGAACTTCAGGAAGATCATTTACGTAGACCAAAAACAAAATCGGTCCCAGGATCGATCCTTGCGGTATACCCTGCTCAACATAATTCCATTCAGACATCAGTTTTTTTCCGTCAGATATTACCAAAGTACTTTGTGGTCTCTGTTCTAGATAAGACTTTAGTAAATTATAGGAATTTCCTCGGAAACCCATCATCTCCATCTTATTTAGTAGAATAGTATGATTCACTCTATCGAAAGCCTTTGAAAGGTCAAGGAAGACACCAGCTGCGAGTTCTTTGTCATTAATAATATCTAAAAGATCCGATACAACTTGATGTATAGTTGTGGCACAGGATCTTCCTTTCTTGTAAGCGCTCTGTTTTTTTGTTAAAATGTTTTCCTTGATCATAAAACTGTTTATTCTGTTATATATTATCTTCTCAAATATTTTACCAATATTCGATAATAGAGCTATGGGCCTGTAGTTTGCTAAATCGTCTTTGGCTCCTTTTTTATAAACAAGTTTAATAACTGATTTTTTTAGCTCCTCGGGAAATATACCTGTCCGCATCATTACGTTGATAATATGCGCAAGCGGGATTTTAATAATGTTCGCGCTCTTTTTTAGCAGTGATGTGGGTATTTCATCATAACCCGTTGTTGGAGTGTTTTTCAATGAATTGATCATATTACAAACTTCATCTGGATTCGTAGGATGTAAATAACAACTACGGGTAATAGTTTTCACGAAACTATAATCTGTTGTATGTGGAGTTGGATCATTGCAGGCAGTTAGTAAATACTCGTTAATATAATTTAAAGTATCTCTTTCGCTAAACAATGACTGGTTACGTTGTATAGCTTTTATGTCTATATCTGTACTCCTAGTTTTACTTGTAGTTTGGTGTACTAAGTTCCAGGTCGCTTTCACTCTATTATTGGCGTTCATAATATAGTTCGAGTTGCACATCTGCTTTGTCTTTGTTATTTCCTCGTTAAGGAGTCGGCAGTAGTCTTTATAAAATTCTTTGTCTATTCTATTATTTAACACACCTTCATAGAGTTGCCTTTTTATTTTAGATTTTGTAATAATAGCAGGAGTGAGCCAGGCATTATTACTGTGTTTCTTCTTTTGTATTGTTTTAACAGGACATACTTCTTCTATTATGGTTTTTACTATATCTAAAAAGCAATTGTAGCTATGATTGACCTCCTCACTGCATAGACATTCGGACCAGTCACTATTGCTAAGCTTTTCGGTTATCCTTTCTAAGTTTTCCCCATTAAAGCATCTTTGTTTATATACTTGGTTGCTATTCGGTTTATTATTTACAGCCCACGTAATTTCCTGTGCCTTATGATCTGAAAGCGCTGCGTCAATGAGATTGCTTTCATATTCTGCGACATTTGTGAATATGTTGTCAATCAAGGTAGCTGAGGTTTTACTAATTCGCGTTGGTTCGGATATTGTCTGATGGAGATCGTATAAACATAATATATTCATGAATGTAATGACATTTGCATCTGCCACCTTCATGAGATCTATATTAAAATCTCCACATAGCAGGATTGTAAAATACTTATATTCATCAACGATGGAGTCTAGCATTTCATCAAGAATTTGAAAATTGGTTCAGATCTCCTTGTGGCGGTCTGTATATATTTATCACAATTGTTTTGAATGTATCTATTTTTATTGCGCTGCATTCAACGCTTAATTCATGACTTTTTTAGGTTCACCAATTCAACAAAAGGTATATCGTCCCTTATAAAAATACAAGATCCGCCATGAGATCTCCCCTTTCTACAATAACAGGAAGCCATGCGGTAGCCATCCAGTTTGACGAAGGATTGATTCCCCTCTTTCAACCAATGCTCCGTCAAGGCTAATACGTCAACTGGTCTATGATTACTCAGAAAAATTTCGATGTAATTAATTTTGTTTGTAATGCATTGTATGTTTAGGTGAACTACTCTGATTTCTTGAGACATTTCATCTAGTTCTGTCTTCTTTGTTGAGTCGAGGCTTGCCTCCGAAAATTTCTATATTGGCGCACAATTGTATTCTTAGGCCAGAGATTTTCGTCATATAGTAGCTCATAAGTTTCTTCGTTAACAGCTATCTTAAATGCTGATATATTTGTATTAAGTATCTCTAATTTTTGACAACCCAGTATATTAATATCATTTTCTCTCAAGTATTGTTTTATTTCCTCCTCATTAGTAGTATTTTTAGCTGTGAAACAAATACCCATTTTCTATTTTCCACAGCTACTAGAGTTGTATTTTCCTTCTTTCCACGAATTGTCTTTCTTCTACGAACCTCTGTAAATGTATCGTTTTTATGTTCTCCTTGTACCAGTTTATCGTCTTTTTCCTGATGATTCACTCCCATCGACTGCACTTGTTTGGAATTTGCCAGTTTTTCCGCACTAGTACTGTTTTGCTTTTTTTCAAATTTATTTCTTCTACTTTAGGCATAGATTTGTCTCTGTTGACCGTCTCAGTCCGACCTGTCGTGTGTGTTGGTGCCCGTGATTTTGCGGTTGATCGTGTGTTATACATAGCATCTTTTTGTACTTCAGCGTTATTTGTAAGTAATTCTTGTATTAATTTGCTTTGATTTTCAAGTTTCTTATCTTGTCTATTCATATAATCCAAGCATTGGTTGAGTTTGTTTTCTAATCTTTTAACAACTGCTAAAATGTCACCTACCTCATCAGATTCTGCATGTCGGGAGCATTCTTCGCAGTTCCAAAATAGCTGTTCTTTATTGTTTTCTAAGAATTTCAATTCTTCAGGCTTGTAGATGCTACAGCTGTGATGAATACCATAACGAAAGTGCACTTATTACATTTTATAAATTTCTTATTTTCTGTGCAATTTTTCACACACTTCACACAACGTACTTCTCGCGCTGACGCCATTTTCATTCATTAGGAATCAATAGGACAAAATATAAATAAATAAATAAAAGTAGTAAACCTTTGATATTGTTATTTATTGTATAATAAATATGCTTTTGGTTTAGATCTTATCCTAGTTCAACGACAAAAAAAGTTCACCAAAAAGTAATGAAATTACCTTTCAAAACAATTTAATAAGACTACAGTATTATTTTATTAAATACTTGAAACATCAAACAAATTTCTTTCTACTCAAATACGTCAAATAATAGATGCTTTTTTCCACATTTATAAATGCCGCTACAGCGTTTTTAAAATAGACCCGCAAATCGCATCTGTGTTTACATATTTTGACGAGCGCAATGAATGCAATATTGTCTGAAGTAAGTGAATGCAATACTGTCTACTATCCATCCTACGTATGTGCAGTGGCAGGTCGTCCAACCAAAAAGAATTCTTAGTGTACGATATGGGGTAAAGAAACTAAGGTACTTCTTGATGCAATCGCGAATTACTAGATTCTACTAAGTATATTAAAATGATATTAAATATTTCTTATGAGATTTCTGTATTATGGTCTTTAGTGTATTACACACGGGGCAAAATGGAGATTTCAACTCTCACTTTGACTTTTAGATAGATAGATAGATATTTATTAATCCAATTGGACACATACGTGTATAGGACAGGTCAGATACATTTTACCCCCGTTTCACTCGGCAAAAGACTTCAAAGTTTTTTTGCCCCTAATATAACAAAAAAATATTACTTACCACTATAATTTAAATTTTCTTTTAGATATGGATCTTTGTATCGTGTGAATTTTTGTTAATTTTTGTTAATCTTGAAAATTATCTCAGCTTTACATTCATTATTTCTGTCCCTATTAGATTCTTTTTTCCCTTTTTATTCTTTGCACTATGTTGACATAGAATATCTTTAATTTAGGCTGCGATGACAAATTGACGTCAGTTCTTGCCATTTCAGACTTACACACTGTCATATCTGTCCAGGGTGGGCGCTCACCCTATTGCCTTCCACCCTTAAAACTCCTCTGTCACTACCCCATCCCTGATCTCATAGTTTCAGGGTAACGGATGTGGCTTGGAGAAAAGTTTAATAGGGGAGGGCACTTGTGCCCGCCGCCGCCGTCGGAATATGTATACGGTGGGTGAATGAGTTACCCTACGGCACTCGCCCCGAAGAACTCTGCAGCTTCACTACCCCATCCCTGTAGGCCACACGCTGGGGAACGGGCGTGGCGAGAGAATCTTAGTAGGGGAGGATAAAAGTCGGTTCGCCGAGGAGTAGTCCGCCCGCTGGTTGACTGGTTGGGGAAACCTTGGTTTCATCCTAAAACAACTCGGTGATTCTGGGACCCTACGGTTTCACTGTAGCTGCTGCGGTATCTCTATCCCGGTTGGGAGAAAGAGCATCGCGGTTGGCATTTTCGGGGTAGGGCTTCGACCCGGCCGTCCCCGTAGTTCAGGCTTAATTCACGGGCGGGCTGGTTGTACCTCACGGCCAGATTCCGTTTCCTACGCTGGCTGATAGTCGCCATCCGCAAGGAGGCCTAGGTCCCGTAGGGTTAGATGTGAGGTAGGAGCTCGCTAAAGCGACTCCAACGGAAACCCATTAAACGTTGACAAGGGAACTTGTCTAACATGGGTAGCACGGGGGAGAGGGGCCCACCGGTTCGCTGGTCCTCTCCGAGTGGTGTTGGTCTCGTGCGGGCAGCTGGTTTTCGCCCTCACGACTTCGGTCCTGAGGAGTGTGTGCATCCCCTGTGTTCGCCGTATACCTTTAGGTCGGTCGGCAGCTGAGTCCCTTCGGGGTCCAGCAATTCTGTTTTGTGTCATATCTGTCATAAAAATCACAAAAATCTGACGTAATATTTATATATCGGTGTGCTTGTTAAGAGAATCGTACAATTAAATAAAAACTCAAAAGAATTGAGCATTTATTAAATACAAAACGAATATAAAATTTCCGTATAAATAAACTTTCTATACTACTAAAAGATATTTCCGGAAGGTAGACTCGAATTGCACGTCCTGTAACAAGAGAAATCGTTGATAAACCTCTGCAGATTCTGAACGAAGGTCGGCATATCCTGAAATGAAGCAATTTTTTAATGATACAAAAATAAGGATAGATATAGGCCGCATTACAGTGTCCCTTTTAAAATTCTGCTGTAAAGATTCGTATTGTTCGTGCGTTAAACAGTCCGTATTCCGAAGAAAATTCGGCAGAAATGTGCCGAAAAATATTGAAAAATTAACCGCCGCTAAATTGTAGATCGCCTGTAGTATATCTTCCGTCAGAAGGTTGTGACTTTTATCCAATAAAGTTTGGATAAGTACGCTTAAAAATTGGGAAAGTAATTGATCTTGAAATAAAGCCTGAAATAACGTTTTTTTTTAAATTATTATTCAAAGGTTAAATAGTTTTAACAGTTTTAACGAACTTACCTTATGATATAACTTCCATTTACTATTCAGATCTTCTAATGAATTTAAACTTGTTTTGAATATATTAATGTCGGGTTGTAGTAGAGACTGCCCGAAAACTCGTAACACAGCCAATAATTGTTCGGGTTGTTGTGGATTATCAGGACCTTGAAGAGTGTCACTACAACCGGGTGAATGGCCCAATCGTACTTGAGATATATAAAAGTAATTCCATCTATAAAGTAACATGCTGAAATGTTAAGAAAAATTGGTTATTTTTTTATATCAAATTAGCCCTGGGTAGATCAGCAATAACCGAAACTCAACTTAAATAAAGATAGATACTAGTTGACAGTTATTTAATTCAATGAAAACAATTCAAGTATTAGACCTAGAAGAATTGGGGGTTGGTGATCAAAGACAATAAAATTCAAGGTCGAAGAAACAGACTTACTCTCGAAATGGAGAATAATCTGACGGACAAAATTACAGCTTTGGCCAAATAGAGTTTCGCTATGACAAAACAGGAAATCGTGGAAGCAGTCCAATCATATGTAGTGGAGAATAAACTTTCCTATTCAATTCAAAAAACGGCAAATCTGGATATGACTGGTTTCGTTTATTCTGCAAACGAAATAATGTATGTGAAACAAGGGGGTAGGAAAACTGGCCGTTCTTACTGTTATACGTAATGGAAGATCGTTCGAGTTACCTGAGTGAGTTTGAGCGAGGAATTGTTGTGAGTATGCACATGGCAGGTGTATCCTACCGTGAAATCGTGTGCTGTCTCGAGTGATCATTGTTCGCAGTGTAACGGGCAGCATATTTCCATTTACTATGCAATGTTGGCTACGGGAGCCCTAGCCGTGTAGCCAAAAAGAAAAATTACAGAAGATCCGCCTTAATCGCAGGATCCACTTGAGTCGACAAATATAATTTCACTTAAAAATTGGAGACTATGCCCTCTAACATTAAAGGTGTTAAAATTACGCAGCAGAATGGCTCTTTGCTGATACTTATTTTAAATCCATCTTCTTCTAAATGATAAATCTTATCTTGCAATTTTTCAACAACGCTCTTAATCGTGTGATTTCCGTAATTTTCCCGCCTACAAATACATTTAAACTAGTTTTATACAATCTTCGTTCTTTTTAATAATCAGTTAGGTACACAACATTCAGAGCGAATGAAGGACCTAAGCATATTATTATATAACTTATATATATTTAGCTCCATTTTTAATATATGTTGTATATAGTGCGATCTGTGGGATTAATCTGGGCATTTGCAAGAACCTGGCATATGTCTTCTACAGGCATAGCTGCCATTAAAGTGGCTCTATGAAACGCTGTAGCCTCGCTTGGTGACATGCTATCCCTAAAGTACTTTATGTTTCCTTTGTTTCCACGAATATCCGTAAAAAACTAAACGCTTCTGCCACATTTACCAAATGATTATGTACAAACGCAATCTGAAAATTAAGCAATATCTATGTATAATAATAAAATTTTCCGTAAATGTATTCAGATGTACACTAGGAACACTTTGTATTCGTACACCATGTTGCTCAACATTCGTAGGATGAATAGTAGACAGCTTATTGCATACATTGCCCGCGTCAAAATATGTAAACACAGATGCGATTTCTGTGTCTATTTTAAAAATGCTGTAGCTGCATTTATAAATGTAGCAAAAAGCATCTATTATTTGACGTATTTGAGTAGGAAGAAATTTGTTTGATGTTTCAAGTATTTCGAATAAAATAACTGTAGTCTTATTAAATTGTTTTGAGAGGTAATTTCTTCTACTTCTACTTTCTTTACTTTTTGCGATGAACTTTTTTGTGGTTGAACTAGGGTAAGATCTAAACCAAAAGCATGTTTACTATACAATAAATGACAATATCAAAGGTTTACTACTTTTATTTATTTAAAACATAACGAAATAAGTATATACTTATGTTGAAATGCATGATGATGCTTATCAATGAATGAATGTGCGGTTTTTGTGTCTGTTTTAAAAACGCTGTAGTTGCATTTATGAATTTACAAGGCCGATTGCATCTATTTATTTGGTCTTTGCGTAGACATAGACAGGTAAGCAAAAAAACATATTCTGTATTTCTGGAATCTTTATTTATGTGAATATAACACAGGCTTATTGATAAGTATTCATAGACAAGTCATCCAGATAAATGTCGAAAATATGCTTTCTCGAATGATGAGTCATATTAGACACTGACGTATATAAAAACAAGCAGACACCACAATAATATTCAGTTCTTTATACAGCATTAGGAACAGTTAAATGCATACGTGTCGAACAATATGATGTCAATAGAAGACAGGATGCGTGCAATAACAATGTTGGAAAACGTATGGAGTTTACGTGCTGTAGCGCGTGAATTTGGTGTTAATCCCAATACAATTTTTTGCTTAAAAAGAAAATGGCAAATATCACATTCAGTTGCAAATGAACCAAAAACTTCAAAACGAAGAATATCCACTGCTTATCAAGATACCATGTTAAGGCAATTTTACGCAGAGCATCCATTCACAAGTTGCGAGCAAGCCATTGCAGCTACCGCCTTTCCCGGTTCCGTAACGACGGCAAGAAAAAGGTTGAGGGCAAGTGGCCTCAAAAGCTATCGTGCTGCTATTAAAACAGAACTTTCTGAGCGCAATCGTCAAGACAGAATAAATTTTGCACTATACTATCAGAACATGCCCATAGATTTTTGGAAAACGGTAATCTTCAGCGACGAGTCGACGTTTCAAAGCACCTCAAACACCCACACGCGCCTAGTTATCCGTCCTCGTAACTATAGGCTTGCACCACAATATTATATAAATTATTATATAAAAAAAAAAAGAATGAGGGAAAACCCTATAGAACGAGGAGACAGAAATTTGTTGTGGCAAAAAATTGTGCAGGAATGGGTATTTCCTTAATAGAGTCCATACCGTCAAGATTGGAAGAAGTTATACAAAATAACGGCGGACGGACTCATTATTGATTTCAGCATAAGTGTATACGTATAATTATTTCGTTATATTATGTTTTAAATAAATAACAACAAATTATAAAACAAATAATAATAATAATAATAATAATATATAATTTATTCCATCAATACAATAGTATAGAATACGTCACATATAATCAATAAGATACATATAATGTATGAAACCCTTACAGACGATTAACAAGCTTAACAAACAAATACATGACAAACATCAATTGTTAAAGTTAATGCTAAAAAACTCAGTTAGCGTGTAAAATGCATTTTGTAGTAGATGTTGTTTTAACTTTGATTTAAATTTGAGTAAAGGAAGTTCTTTAATATGTAAGGGAATGTGATTAAAAATTTTTATGATTTTATAATCCACCCCATTTTGTATTTTCGTGTATCTTGTTTGAGGCACGTTTAAAAAGTTATTTTCAATTCCCCGCGTAGAATATTTATGTTTCATCTCGTATTGCTGAAAATGGTCCGCGTACATCTTTTTTGCAAACAGTGCACATTCCAACACATATATAGAAGGTAAAGTAAGTATGTTATTATGTATGAATGTAGTTCTACATGAGTCTCTAGTTTTTAATTTAAATATATGTCTCAAACACCGCCTTTGTAGGATGAAAACACGGCTCGCGTTAACACTATCACCCCAAAAAATGATGCCGTACGATAGACGTGAATGAACAAACGCGTAATATGAGCTCTTCGCAGCCTCCAGACTAACCGAATCCACTATAATCCGTAGAGCATAGGAATAGCCTCCAATTTTTTGCACAAGATGTTCGATGTGAGCTTTCCAGTCGAGATTTCTGTTTATTTTTAATCCCAAAAAAGTGACATTTTCTGATGAGGTAAGTTCTTTTCCTTTGTAATTTATGTTGATGTCGACCGCTGCATTAGAAAAGAATACGATATTTGTCTTTTCTATATTTAGATGTAATCTATTTCCCGTTAGCCATTCTTGCATACACCTTAGTGTATTCGTAATATTTTCGGTTAACGAATCCATATCTGTCGCTCTCAGCACGATTGAAGTATCGTCGGCAAATTGGGATATATTAACATCCTGAACTTCAGGAAGATCATTTACGTAGACCAAAAACAAAATCGGTCCCAGGATCGATCCTTGCGGTATACCCTGCTCAACATAATTCCATTCAGACATCAGTTTTTTTCCGTCAGATATTACCAAAGTACTTTGTGGTCTCTGTTCTAGATAAGACTTTAGTAAATTATAGGAATTTCCTCGGAAACCCATCATCTCCATCTTATTTAGTAGAATAGTATGATTCACTCTATCGAAAGCCTTTGAAAGGTCAAGGAAGACACCAGCTGCGAGTTCTTTGTCATTAATAATATCTAAAAGATCCGATACAACTTGATGTATAGTTGTGGCACAGGATCTTCCTTTCTTGTAAGCGCTCTGTTTTTTTGTTAAAATGTTTTCCTTGATCATAAAACTGTTTATTCTGTTATATATTATCTTCTCAAATATTTTACCAATATTCGATAATAGAGCTATGGGCCTGTAGTTTGCTAAATCGTCTTTGGCTCCTTTTTTATAAACAAGTTTAAATACTGATTTTTTTAGCTCCTCGGGAAATATACCTGTCCGCATCATTACGTTGATAATATGCGCAAGCGGGATTTTAATAATGTTCGCGCTCTTTTTTAGCAGTGATGTGGGTATTTCATCATAACCCGTTGTTGGAGTGTTTTTCAATGAATTGATCATATTACAAACTTCATCTGGATTCGTAGGATGTAAATAACAACTACGGGTAATAGTTTTCACGAAACTATAATCTGTTGTATGTGGAGTTGGATCATTGCAGGCAGTTAGTAAATACTCGTTAATATAATTTAAAGTATCTCTTTCGCTAAACAATGACTGGTTACGTTGTATAGCTTTTATGTCTATATCTGTACTCCTAGTTTTACTTGTAGTTTGGTGTACTAAGTTCCAGGTCGCTTTCACTCTATTATTGGCGTTCATAATATAGTTCGAGTTGCACATCTGCTTTGTCTTTGTTATTTCCTCGTTAAGGAGTCGGCAGTAGTCTTTATAAAATTCTTTGTCTATTCTATTATTTAACACACCTTCATAGAGTTGCCTTTTTATTTTAGATTTTGTAATAATAGCAGGAGTGAGCCAGGCATTATTACTGTGTTTCTTCTTTTGTATTGTTTTAACAGGACATACTTCTTCTATTATGGTTTTTACTATATCTAAAAAGCAATTGTAGCTATGATTGACCTCCTCACTGCATAGACATTCGGACCAGTCACTATTGCTAAGCTTTTCGGTTATCCTTTCTAAGTTTTCCCCATTAAAGCATCTTTGTTTATATACTTGGTTGCTATTCGGTTTATTATTTACAGCCCACGTAATTTCCTGTGCCTTATGATCTGAAAGCGCTGCGTCAATGAGATTGCTTTCATATTCTGCGACATTTGTGAATATGTTGTCAATCAAGGTAGCTGAGGTTTTACTAATTCGCGTTGGTTCGGATATTGTCTGATGGAGATCGTATAAACATAATATATTCATGAATGTAATGACATTTGCATCTGCCACCTTCATGAGATCTATATTAAAATCTCCACATAGCAGGATTGTAAAATACTTATATTCATCAACGATGGAGTCTAGCATTTCATCAAGAATTTGAAAAAATTGGTTCAGATCTCCTTGTGGCGGTCTGTATATATTTATCACAATTGTTTTGAATGTATCTATTTTTATTGCGCTGCATTCAACGCTTAATTCATGACTCTTTTTTAGGTTCACCAATTCAACAAAAGGTATATCGTCCCTTATAAAAATACAAGATCCGCCATGAGATCTCCCCTTTCTACAATAACAGGAAGCCATGCGGTAGCCATCCAGTTTGACGAAGGATTGATTCCCCTCTTTCAACCAATGCTCCGTCAAGGCTAATACGTCAACTGGTCTATGATTACTCAGAAAAATTTCGATGTAATTAATTTTGTTTGTAATGCATTGTATGTTTAGGTGAACTACTCTGATTTCTTGAGACATTTCATCTAGTTCTGTCTTCTTTGTTGAGTCGAGGCTTGCCTCCGAAAATTTCTATATTGGCGCACAATTGTATTCTTAGGCCAGAGATTTTCGTCATATAGTAGCTCATAAGTTTCTTCGTTAACAGCTATCTTAAATGCTGATATATTTGTATTAAGTATCTCTAATTTTTGACAACCCAGTATATTAATATCATTTTCTCTCAAGTATTGTTTTATTTCCTCCTCATTAGTAGTATTTTTTAGCTGTGAAACAAATACCCATTTTCTATTTTCCACAGCTACTAGAGTTGTATTTTCCTTCTTTCCACGAATTGTCTTTCTTCTACGAACCTCTGTAAATGTATCGTTTTTATGTTCTCCTTGTACCAGTTTATCGTCTTTTTCCTGATGATTCACTCCCATCGACTGCACTTGTTTGGAATTTGCCAGTTTTTCCGCACTAGTACTGTTTTGCTTTTTTTCAAATTTATTTCTTCTACTTTAGGCATAGATTTGTCTCTGTTGACCGTCTCAGTCCGACCTGTCGTGTGTGTTGGTGCCCGTGATTTTGCGGTTGATCGTGTGTTATACATAGCATCTTTTTGTACTTCAGCGTTATTTGTAAGTAATTCTTGTATTAATTTGCTTTGATTTTCAAGTTTCTTATCTTGTCTATTCATATAATCCAAGCATTGGTTGAGTTTGTTTTCTAATCTTTTAACAACTGCTAAAATGTCACCTACCTCATCAGATTCTGCATGTCGGGAGCATTCTTCGCAGTTCCAAAATAGCTGTTCTTTATTGTTTTCTAAGAATTTCAATTCTTCAGGCTTGTAGATGCTACAGCTGTGATGAATACCATAACGAGTGCACTTATTACATTTTATAAATTTCTTATTTTCTGTGCAATTTTTCACACACTTCACACAACGTACTTCTCGCGCTGACGCCATTTTCATTCATTAGGAATCAATAGGACAAAATATAAATAAATAAATAAAAGTAGTAAACCTTTGATATTGTTATTTATTGTATAATAAATATGCTTTTGGTTTAGATCTTATCCTAGTTCAACGACAAAAAAAGTTCACCGCAAAAAGTAATGAAATTACCTTTCAAAACAATTTAATAAGACTACAGTATTATTTTATTCGAAATACTTGAAACATCAAACAAATTTCTTTCTACTCAAATACGTCAAATAATAGATGCTTTTTTCCACATTTATAAATGCCGCTACAGCGTTTTTAAAATAGACCCGCAAATCGCATCTGTGTTTACATATTTTGACGAGCGCAATGAATGCAATATTGTCTGAAGTAAGTGAATGCAATACTGTCTACTATCCATCCTACGTATGTGCAGTGGCAGGTCGTCCAACCAAAAAGAATTCTTAGTGTACGTATGGGGTAAAGAAACTAAGGTACTTCTTGATGCAATCGCGAATTACTAGATTCTACTAAGTATATTAAAATGATATTAAATATTTCTTATGAGATTTCTGTATTATGGTCTTTAGTGTATTACACACGGGGCAAAATGGAGATTTCAACTCTCACTTTGACTTTTAGATAGATAGATAGATATTTATTAATCCAATTGGACACATACGTGTATAGGACAGGTCAGATACATTTTACCCCCGTTTCACTCGGCAAAAGACTTCAAAGTTTTTTTGCCCCTAATATAACAAAAAAATATTACTTACCACTATAATTTAAATTTTCTTTTAGATATGGATCTTTGTATCGTGTGAATTTGTTAATTTTTGTTAATCTTGAAAATTATCTCAGCTTTACATTCATTATTTCTGTCCCTATTAGATTCTTTTTTCCTTTTTTTATTCTTTGCACTATGTTGACATAGAATATCTTTTCGAAATTCAAGTTTCTTAATGTTGGCATAATTTTTTGCAACAATCCATTGCGTACAGGTAGTTCGAGAAAAATTTTGCAGCCAGACCATGCAAGCGCTATTGAAGTCTGCATTATCATCACTTATTTTAGTTCGAATTGTTACTTCAGACCTTTCCTTATTATTGTTAATAACTTTTTAGTTTGAATCAAATTTATCTAAAGCTATCTTTATTTCATTCATCATTCAACGTATCGCAAATTAGATATTAAACTGTAACCACCTCGAACTTTTCACAACTAACTACTGAGGCGCAAGCGCACTTGCTCTTCTTTCTAATTTGTTGTAATCGTGTAGGCAACGGAGGCATGTGTGAAGATTACGTTTGCTATACGATTAACACTACTTACTCATCACGACTCATAATGCGGTCGCTTCAGTAGGCTAGTAAACGGAATGCGTGAATCAAATTCCCGTTCCCTATACCGCTAGGGCTCCCAGTAGCCTACTCCGTATAGTAAATGGAAATATGAAATGAGCAAGGGTGTACTGCGCCTTTGTGGGAACTTGGAGCTGTTTGATCACCAGGAAGGGAAGGTGTTGTAGTATTGTAGGTATTCAATGTTATGACAAAACTTAGTTAAAAAAAATCATTCTTTTTAGTTAGATACCTGTAAAGTAACCTCAAGAGAGCAATTATCACATCCGGTTGTTTATTCGCTTGACAAATTAATACAGGGTACACGTTCTGCAAACATAATTGTAGTATACCAGGTAGAAAGTTTTTGTAACTATTTCCTGGTGCTTCTACAATCAATTGTAAGATCTGCAATAATTTGTCCAAACTAGATAAATTCTTCGATTGTTGCTCACTGAAATAACAAAATTTAATTTAATAAATAAATAAATAAAAAGCGTTTACCTGACAGCAACTTGAAGGAAAACTTCAACAGCATGTTTAGTCGCATCAATACCCATTTGTTGCTGTAGAACTCCCAAAACGTTTAAGAAAAACGTTAAGATATTATCACTAATCTCTTCATATCTTGAATATGTCGGAAATAACAGTAAAGCATGATCGATACAGTTCTAAAACGCAATTAATATAATAGAAATCTCCCTAACTAATTATACCATCATATTACTTTCAAGCCCATATACAATAATTTCTTCGACGATGATGGGTAATTTTTACAATAATCAATAACACTCGATAATATTGGAAGGGTATTAGCTACGATATCCTTCATTTTATTTACATCCCCATTTTGCATTAGATCTCGAAAATCTCTAGTTAACAAATCGAAGAAGGTCGTAATCCATATATTCCTTTTCTGCGAATCAAGTTGAGATAATTCACCCCACGGTCTCACTAATATATTACAGCAAGCGCTAATTACGACTTGATGCGTTTCTCTGCTGTAATATTTAACTTTCGGCGCTAATTGTATGTATTCAACGACAGATGGCAGTGTAATTAAAGATGGCGGGAAAACGGCACTCGATACCGTGAGAAATAAATGAGCAGCGGCATGGCATACTTTCGGGGGTTCCTCGTGTGCGGATTGTAAATGACGTAATGATATCTCGATTAAATCCTTAAGATACCTATTATTCCTATCGCCATTCAAGAATAACCATGTGCACCATGTTTTTAAAGCGGCTATTAGTTGACTTTGCCTAATTTTAGAAATAATATACATAATTTAGTATTGTAAGTAATAACAGGATTAAAATAATGATTAACGTACACTTCGGTAAAATCATCTATAAGCCTAGAATCGTCCAATTTTAAATGGTAATATTTAATATTTTTCGCTATCGAGGCACTTTCAATCATCCCAATTATTAAATTATCAATTGATGATGCCGATACTTTTGTATAACCTTGACCTAAAATATAACAGCATAACGGGAACAGGCAGGGGCTATTATATACAAACCTTGTTCAATAAATAATGTCGATAACCTAGCTAATGCTTGAGTTAAAGATGATAAGTCCCTAAGTATACAATGCAGTCTTTGAGTTTCCGAATATTCTAGCTTTAAAGTTAAACTTACATGATTAACGGCGTTCTGTAACATACAGTAAACGTCGTTTGATTTTTTCCAAGGTATCAACTGCAAGAATAAACGGGATATATAATGGGATAAGTCTCGGAGATTAAATTAAGGAATACTTACGATTTGGTTGAATGTTTCGTGCGGTGCAAACTCAGCTACCATGGCTATTAATTCAATTGATGTTTTTAAGAACAATTGCCATTCAGTTTCATTCTAAAATGAACACACACAATAAGCACCGTCAATTAAGGGGACATTATATTGTGTATTTGTTTGAGATTCATCAAGTTAGCTTTATTTTAAAATATATCGGAGAAGATGTAATTTTGCACCACTTTGTCCGTGATTATGCAGGTATAATTCAAAGACTGTAACCATGTAGAATAGTGAGATGATTTCAACAACTGTGGGCTCGTAAGATAGAGACAGAACATTGGTATTACGAACACCACTACATTTAATTAACTATTTGAATCAATGATTGCAGAAAGGATCTAAGCACCGTTACATAGTACTTTTCTTTTCTAACATTTTGCATATACCATACTGCAGAAAGTGTATATGTGCAATGAATTCTAATGCCGTTTTACATGCTCCTCACAAATATTATGTGATAAAATTATGTTCAAATCTAGAAATATTTTTGATACAACCCTCAACATGGTTTACTTTTGACAGGGGAGAGCCAAAACCAGTTTCCTTTTTACATTTTTGTCACAATTCATCCTCTAACACATACATCCTTTCTGTAATCATCAAATCATTTATTGTTTAAGTGTTTTGAGGGCTCATGGGTCTTCATCATTGAGTATTAGGTTAATAATAAGGGCTCATGAGTCCTTGAAACACGTGTCCCGAATAATTAATTTAAATGTTGTGGTGTTGGTGCTACCGATGTTTTATCTGCATAAAACAGCGATCTCCAAATTTTTTTTTGGTAGTTGTTTTGGTTGTTAAATTGTGTCGTTGAATCTGAGTTTGCAAAAAGATACCTGAATATTATGACCAATGGTTTAATAGCTTCCACACTACATATTATACAAATTACCACAAATTTATGTACAACTTCTTTTAAAAGAATATCAATCAAGTCAACTTGATGAACAATTAAAACACAAACGCATTACTTACATCTTCATCCAGATCTTCATCATTGATACTACTCAACTGATAATAATTACAAGTGAATTGCATCTTATTTAGTACTGCTGGTATAAGACTTTGCAATGCTTCGGAATACCTATTAGTATAGTAAAGATATTTAGTTAATAACAAGTCGGAGACATTCTAATCTGTTTGCTGCAGTACCTGTGAGCGTTTTGAGGTTTAATTTGCTTAATGAAAGCGGCCCAAACGGCCAAGCAACGCAAATAGCAGGGCAACGAAGGTAGACGAATCGTTAGTTCAAATAGAAGCGATAGAAATTCTAAAGCTGAGAAACCCGGTTCGGTTTCTAATCGCCATAAATGCTGCTCCATTAGTAAACATAACAATTCAGACAGCTTTTCCATGAAACTATAAATAAGAAAATAATGCAGATTAGTTTAATTTAATTAGATTTTAATAAACTAAAACAGAAATAAGAATGAAAATGGAAAAACTTACTCGGAACTTAACGTTTCGATCCTCCCTGAAGAGGAGCAGGTTATATCTTTCATTAGTTGAACCGTATTATGATATAATTGGATAAAAAGTGGTTGCGATCCTGGCGGAACACATTTCCTATATAAGATTTCATTTAGTGTCGACATCGCTAATAAACACATGTCATCATCATCCTGTAATTAATCATAAAATAAATTTTATTTAAATTTCTTCACAGACATCTTGGCTTACTTGAGCGTAACTGGATACATGCGTAAAATTAAAAATGGCACTGATTATTTGCACAGGCACCTGATTGAGCTGTGACCATGATAGTAAATGCTGTACGGTAGCTAAACCTTCCCGAATTATTGCTTTCGGGTCGGTTCGAAAACTAGCGGCTGAAATTTGTTGCGCTAGATTGGTTGCGAACTAGGGTGTGTCGGTGAAGGTGGTGGCGTTGCTGTAGCTTTATGACGTGGCTTATTACCTGCGGATAGATTACTTTCTTAGTTTTACTTGGCAACACTGATTCTATTTGATTTCACATTTTCACTTACCTAGATTGTCTAAAATGCTGATAAGTATCTGGAATACTTGTGGAATGTACTGTTGTAACAGTCTTGTTAATTCCTCTTTACGATACGAGTTCAGATCCGGTCGAGGGTTCATAAGTTCCTCGCTAGTTGTTCGCAATAAAATCAAGCCTAATAATTGTAATCGGTCAGATTTAAGTAACTGTAATCATAAAGAAGAGATTAATCGACTAAGTAGATAAAAATTTTTGGAATTTACCTGTAATATATTGCTAAAAAACTCGGGATAAAATTGTGGCCAATCATACCTTGCTATATCAACTATTAACTTCGCCAATTTGTTTCTAATAAAATTAGACGTGTTATCCTGTTCTATGTAAAAATTGTAAAGAGTGCTTTTCAATTGTGTACGGTTATCCCATTCTAAGCTATACCACTGTCTATTTATCACAGACTAAAATAAATTCTCGTTACTTTCACAACAATATCGGATCAAAATAAATAATACGGACTTACCTCAATTGTAGACAAGGCATACATAGAAACATACTGACTAGACGTATTTGTAATAAAATAAACGCAAAACTTCCAAGCATCTTTCTGATTGCTGAAATTGTTTAATTGAGTCTCTATTTCATGTTTCCTACCATTGGAAATGCTACGGACATAAAATTCGTCCATTAAATGCTCCAAAGCAACAAGGGTGTCATACTCAGTGTGAGTCTGGAATATGGAATAAAAAAAGAAGTCCGTTACGTAGAGGTTATCCGGTACTTTCTAGGTTCTATAGGTATATCTCGAAAGCAACTTACCATTTTAAATATGTTATTACAATATAATCATTATATTTGCTTCTTAAAATTAACCTTCGTCAAAAATTTGCAAAAAATTATGACATATTTCTAATCTATTCACGAAAAATGGTGTATTTGGTAATTGTGGGTTGCCTATACGCTGGTAAGTTAGGATGTCACTCCCAATATTTAACCAACTTTATCAAGATTCGATTACTTTATCATCGTCGGGATAAAAATTGTGCAATAATTTGAAATGTTATAGATCATAATAAGATAAAATTTGTTTATTATTGTTATTACTAAAAGTCGTTATTGTTATAATACCCAGTACAGTTTACTACTATTTAAAAACGGGAAAATATCAATGAACAGACCTACTTCCTTTTGACACTTTTACCTTTTAACAACTGATGGCGCTAGACACATCATTACCACATTACTGCCAATTTAATAATAAATAATATTTTGCTTTAATTGTGATTAAACATTATTAAAAACGAAATTTATTAAATAATAGTCAGATATTTATAAATGCAAATTGATTCATTTGAATTTTAAATAAGAACAGGCAAATATATATATATAAATTCTAATTTACATCCATCCTTCTTAATAAAATATCTGTATTATGGAATGCACGTAATTGCTGATGTAATTAAAAATCTAATAACTTTAATTAAACTGCAGCGAAACACGAATCAAGCTATAATACACATTTAGACTATTTGTTGTAAATTTGTACACGTTACAAAGTTCACATTTCACCCTCATGTATTATTTGTTGTCTCTCTCTGTTTCACTCTTATATACACAATAATACCTACGTGGTGCATTTATACGACCGTGCTGGAACCTGATAAGCTTAATATATTGCCTTGACATTATCTTTCGACACTGGAGAAAATATTTCCCTATTTTAGTATATTTTTTATGTACTATGCGTAATGCTGTCATGCATCATTTTTGACCGGCGACCTGTTTTAATTAAATAGGTAATATATAATTAGTGCCGTACCCCTACTCTTTTATACATCAGTATTAGATAACCAGCCAAGAGATAACCTACTTTTCAAAAATATTTGTTCTGTATTGGCTCCAAATTAATCAAAATTGTAAATCATGAAGTGGCATGCCACGCCTTCTCTTGTGAATCAACCAATAAAAACGCTTCTGGTAGATGAGAACAAACTGCGCAGATCAAAAAACGACAAAATGAACAGACACACCTAAATATAATGACAACTCTCTAGATGGTAGTAGATACAAGTTTTGGCGCCTCTTGCAGTTATAGGTTGAACTAATTTAGCGCGCGATTTTTTAAAGTAATCCTGGTTTTTTATTTTTATTTAAATAAGTACAATTTTGTTAAATGATTTTGGGAAAATTTAAAAAAAAATAAAACAAGGTTCGTAGATTTTTTTTTAGATCGATAGCAATAAAAATAACTAACATTTCTCGTTTAACAAATTCGTTTCTGTTTGTTTGAAGGACTTATTATTATATTTGACACTTTTTATTGCAATCCCGCATACACAGCATAAACTGGGTTTATATAATAGAGTAAAAAGGAATATCGAGTGAATTAAAACAGTAAATAGTTTTTCAACCAATCAATTAAATGTTTTCGAATGTAAACTCAAATATATATTATAGGAAATGCACTGGTGAACAAAAAATTGAGGTCAGATTAAAATGAGGAGCTGTTTTTAGAATGATCAATTAAAAGCTTATATTCGCAAAATGTAAATAATTGTACCGTGTATTTCGTAGGCTATGATTTATTCTGAAAAAGCAACAAATTTACATATTAAACAAAGCTTGGCTTTTTATTATTAGGACCAATAATATGGCACAACAATGAAAAAACTCGTTTAGTTTTAATGATGATTTTATTTTATTTTTCCAGTAGCAGTTTCTGGGCGGGTTTTGGGTCTGATGGAAGTCTCCAGCAGATATTTCAGAATTCTAAATTCTCTAAATGGTAGTGCAAAGTATTTCTGATTCTGATGGATTTATTTAAATATGTAGAGGTGACTAGGAACTGTAGAGGGAGGATTGATAGATATCGCTTGCATTTATACAAATTTATGACACATAATACTGATACTGGAACATCTTTTTAGATTTTGATACCCTTGCACATTCAATATTGTAATTTGGACACTTTCTCCGTGATTGTTGTTGATCAGGAATATAATGAATTGGAGTATCTAAATATAAGAAGCATCTTTGTCATTCTTTGCATTTTTGTTAAGACATACTTTTCAAAATGTGAAGCTGTGATATAATCACCTCCATATGTTACAGCCATTGAATTTTGTTGAGCTTTTTGCGTCACCAAATTTCTGAACATGAGTTACCAAAACAAAAAAAAAGAATAAAAAAGAGAGCACAGTGTTTCCTAATAGATCAGTGCCGTTTGCGTGCTTTTGTCCTTTTCTACCAACAACTTCTCTGTAGTTTGTGAGCAGTTGTCAACCCCCTAACTGGCTGCTGAAACAACGGACAACAAAGATGGAGCTATAGACAGAAGTTCCCTTCCTATTACCTATACTCAGTCAAACATATGAGCAATTTTGATCAAATTTACTACTATAGTTTCTACCTATTCGGCATCATCATCATCCCTTCGATTACTAGACATCTATTTTAATTGCTTTTGCTTCGCTAAGAGAGTTTTTTTGTCAAGTATTTGACAATATTTGACGTTTTTAAGTGTTACGTCATGGTAGGCCGTTATGTGGGTCATTACCGAACTATTCAGCAGATCGAGAGAGCTAGCGTGACTGACAATTCACAAAATGTCCGAGTTAGATCAGTATCTGTAGTTACCAACTTGTTATTTTCGATTTTTGAATTGGTAGTAGTTTTGACCGTCGTCGATAGAGGGAATGAGTCTAGAACTAGTTTGCCAGCCGAACTGTTGTAGGTACAGTGTTTTCAGTTTTAAAAGCCTCATAACTTACTTCTGTATCATATAGAGTGGTTGCCTTTTATTACAAAACGACTTTAATGACTGCTTTGCACCATTTGGTTATGCATTCTTGATTTAGTCAGAATCCGGAAGAAATAATATAAAATTAATAAAATCAAAAAGGAAAGAACATTTTATGTTACAATTTAAGACTAGCACTATACGACAAAATATTTTATACACCACCGAAGTGATAAAAATTAAATTTACAACTGTAATAAAGCGACTAACATAACTTACCTTTTAATGTATAAAATGCTATTAAAAATAGAGGAATTACGTACGAAGTAGCAGTTTTAACCTATGAGCACTCGAACACCTGTAATGTATTTCAATTCCACATCATTTTTTTTTTATTACCGGACATATTTCACGTGCTAGGTATGTCATGGTGTTGGACGGGAACGAACGAAGTTTTGTTAGAATTGATAAGTTATATTTACAGAGTTTGTTGTGGAAATTAGCCGTAAATGTAGATTTACGGGCTAATGCTTTGGTCGGTAGTGACGGTGGTAAAATTTATCGCCAGACAATCAACAAAAGCCATGTCAAGCTTTTCGCGTGTTCGAGTTTAGAGACTCGGGTTATTTTATGTACTACCACCTTCTCTTCGTGTGTTTTTTTCCTCATTCTTGTAGTAGTCGTCGGGTACCTGTAATTTCAATCAGGAGATAAGGCTGCGTTTACGAGCGAATTTTCAACAACTGTTTAAGTGGGATTTATATATTTTTTTCTGCTTATCTGGTAGTATATGGTGAAGGTTTCTTTTCCTTTTATTGTTTAAGTTGCAAGAGTATTTATGTAATATAAATTTGTCGTGAAATGAAATTAAAACGATACTGTTGACATGCCAAGTTACAACATTTACATTTTCTTTTTATTTCATGCATTATTCAGGTGCTGAAAATAACTTTACATTTGTTTGTTATATTGGGATTTAAGAAATTAGAATTTTGATATTTAATACTCAAAATTAAAACTTTCAACATCCTAGCAAGTCAAAAACATTTTTATTTCGACTTTTACTTCATTTATTTTCATCTTTTTTTATTTTCCAATTACGTCCCTTTTAAGTAAGTTTCTCCTACAACATTCCATCTCGTAATATGTCCTTATACTCACGCAATTTATATCTGCAACGCTAAGAAAATTTTAAAATTGCAAATTCGGGCATAAATTTCACGCTCAGGGCTCCTCCAAGAACGTCTTAAGACTTTAAGGCCACGTTAATTAATTACTTGGGACCACCTCCATGAAAACAGCGCCGACTACCGGTTAGCCCGACTAACTACGACCCCGCAAGGGTTTTCGGGATACCAACGCACCAACTGAAAGCTTCTTACTCCCTCTCAGTGTCGCTAGAGGAACGTTACACACCAACCCTGAGAAAGTAGGCACTTTTTTATGTTTATTTTATTGCGTGCGTCAAAATAATTTATCATGTTTTTGCCCTTTTTATGTTTATACCTTACCTTTAACCGGGCGAGGGAGCGAGAGGTAAAAGTATGTGCGGGTATCTTAATAAGTTAACTTGGCTAACTCGATTTCTACTTCGACTTACTACGTTTTCGTTTCTTTCTTTTTTTTTAACACAGATAACGAGATTTTCGACGAACATAATGTTTTTATATTAAATATTCTCAAGTTTGCGAAACTGAATTAAGTTGTTTTCTGAGATCTCCTCTTCCAAGGCTCTTGTTGATCTTTCTTTTTAGCGTAAATATAACGCAGTTAAAAAGTGAAGTTAGTTATTATGAGTAAATGTCAAAAAAATGCGTAAATTTATGTTGAATAATATTTTTGTATGGGAAAATGTTGGTGGAAAAATATTTTGTACTTTTTTAGAAGCAATTCGATATACAAGTTACAGGGTGTAAGATTAGGGCGATATTTTTTAATGTTATGGCTTTTGGCTAATTGTTTAATACTTTTTCTGAGACACATTACTTGGCTAACGTATTTCCAAAGGAATAGATGCTGTTGTCTGGCATAAAAATTTGTGAACTCAACGATTTCTTCAAACAGTTCGTAGCAAAAGTATCGAGAAAAAAAAACATTGGACTTTCTAGCTCAACTACATCGTCAACTGTTTTCTCAAACCACTTGATGTTTGGAGTTAGAAATTGGACCAATCTTTTCTTTGGGAGTTACTTCATTTTGCGTCGTGAACTCCTTCATTAGGTCTTTTTTTCGCGTTAAAGCTGAACGTGAGGTGCTTGGGCCAGGCTGAGGTTTAGTAAACACTTTCTTTGAGGGGTGGATTTTCATCGTCTTTGCTCAGATTTTCAATTTCCGATAGATGCTCGGCCAAGTGCACCATCTCCTCATATGTCAATCGTCGTTTAGACGACATTTTTGGGGATTATCTATATGGTGATGAATAAATGTACGAACTGTCACCTCATATTAGAGGTTATGCTACTCTGTACTGTATTCAAAATGTAGTGTACAGCATCAGCACCTTGTAACAAGTCGTCCACCAACATAGAAATTTTCATTTTTTGTTACTGCCGTTCAGCACCAGGTGGCACCACAATGCATTGTAAGGATTGGCAATAATGTGTTCAATTGAATACGTGTTGTTCCTACGTGTTCAGTTCCTATGCTGGAAGCTAACATATGGTGTCGTTAATTGACGACACTATGACAGAAAAGGTTAAACAATCTAGTGGTGATTCCATTTACGGCTTACAATGACGTAGCATATTCAAAACGTCGCCACAGATGCCACAAAATAAAATGCCAGTAATACGCACTCATGGAGTAATTATTGGAATCACTCTGCAATCGAAGCTAATTAAAAAATCAAAATTTAAAGTAATCGAAAAAGAAACGATGATGAAGTAATTCGGTAATCCATCTTTGTCACGCACACTTCTCGTTTATCATGGCTCCATTTTGTTGATTTTCATGAGGTCAAAGAATTAAGCTTCACATCGAAAAAACCTGAACTGATTCTGATTCGTTCTTCCTTAGACGACTACTACTGATGGCAGACTATATCATGACATTTATAGGATGTTTAACGCGTTCTACGATGCAGTCATCATTCATTTTATCATTCACTGAACAAACTCAGTTTTTTTCCTGAAAGATCGGTATTGACTTATCCGAAAAGCAAACCTGATTTTTTTTGTATTTTCTGAGCTCGATAGATAATAACCATGTTAGAAATTTCACTCCAGTCTTCTCCTGTTCAATTTCGATATATTTTGGCTTAAGCCAGGTGCTTAGCTTTCATTGTAAGAGAGAGTTTAGGATTCTTTAAGGATCGACAGTATTTGAACCTCATTTATATGAATCTTCGTTTGAGGAATTTGTACCATATCTTCACTGCAGAATCATTCAAATTTTTAAATAATGACTCGTGGCCTTCGACGGTGTTCAATTAAATCGGTTACTTAGAAAAGGGAACATGTCCAATTTTTGGCCATTTTAGATTTTGCCGCTCGAGTAAATATGATACATAAATACATCAGCTGTGTCGAGGAGGAAATATATCCGGCTCTTACTATATTGCTTGCAAGATCATTTACCCTACGTTCGGTTCGAAAAGGCAACATCTCCAGGATATGTTACTTTGTCAAACCGAATTGTGTTGTTCTTTCTCGACGAGAGGGGGAAGTGACAGCGTTATCTTTAAAATTATTGGGCTGTCCAGCTTTTAAATATGATTTATTTCTTCAAAAAATACTTACTGAAAATGCTCTGATATCGAAGAACTCACTTTCAATATCAATTCCATTCGAGTTTGTTACTGACGTTAGCTTCATTTTTTAGTCCATAGTTTGTACCCAATCTATCATGATTTCCTGAGTCATCCATGCTTTTCTATTGTATCACCAATCTACCGGTAGGGCTTCGCAACTTAAATTTTTAAATGCCTATGGCTTAAATATCTTTCCCATCATCAACATTTTTTTTTTCTGTCCTGCCATGTTTGGTTAATACAACATCGTTAAGCACTCTCCTGAGAATTTGCTCTTTGAGCACATTTCACCTTTTAGAATCGTAGTTGCCTTGTTTCATTGCTGTTGTAGATAAATTCTTCGTTATATCCTATTATGAGATGCGAAAGATTTTCTCTCTTTTCTTGACACCACCCACTTGATTTTTGGAAATTATGAATGCTGTACTTACAGTGCTGCCAGTAGACTTCTTCGGTGTTATTGAAATTGATTTTTTTTTCAGTATCATTAAAAAGAGAATCCAGAATAACGGATGGAAGGAAGGAATGGATGGAAGGAGGAAATGCATGGAAGGAATGAATAGAAGGAAGCAATGGATCGAAGGAAGGAATGGATGGAAGGATAGAATGGTTGGAAGGCAGAAATGGATGGAAGGAATTGATAGAAGAAATGGATGGAAGGAAGGAATGGATGGAAGGAAGGAATGAATAGAAACAAACAATATATAAACATTTGTTTTACCCTCTTTATACAGTACATAAAAATGACCTCCAATTTTATCTAAGCGTCCATTGAACTTTAAATTTCATAAAACCAAAATCAAAATTTTCACATACATCACTATACCAATCTTTATTCGCACGCAGGGAATTTTAAATATCTACATTTAGGTAACCTTAAATGAAAGGTCGGTAATAGCGATCCCTACACGGCAGTTTAGATTTTATATTACTACTTACAGCTACGTATAGTAGAAGCAGTTCGCTGCCTCCCCATTGCCTTGCTCCGTTTCTGCGGTTAAAGAACACACGGTAAGCCGTCCAATAAATTACCATTCTATTAAAGGTAGAGTTGCCCCTCATAGGTACCGTTATATAGGAGACCATTTAGCGGATATATAAACGTTCCACTCCTAATATATTTCAGCGCATTATTCGTTCAATCTTCCCCGAAACTGAGCACAAAAGCTGCGTTTGTGTGTGTGAGCGTATTGGGGGAAAAACCTTAGATATCCTTCGGAATTGTATCTTTAACACGTATTCTACTATACTACAGTCGTTTTATTGGAATCATACGAATATTGCGAATATGTCTGGGCGATATATTGAACAGAAAAAAAAAATAAAATAGAAGAGTTTCATCGTTCCTCCGGGCAGATTCATGAAGAGCTGGATTTATATGACAAGCCCATCAAGAGAAATATATTGAAAAAAATGTAATATGACTGTTATTGCTTGTAAATTTAAAGGAAAAGAATAAATTCACAAACAATATAGTTTTTTTTAGGTGTTGAAAAGTAATTTGATTCCTTCTTGTAACAATGAGCCACATATGTATCAACTTATAATAATAATAATAATAATAATAATATTTGTTTATTGGCGATAAATTACAACATAATTAATTTAAAAATTAGAAATTGTACCTAATAACAATATCACCAAAAGGTACGGGATCATCTGCAAGCAAAACGAGCAGCTGCTCTGACTCCCGAACCATAAAAAAGATAACTGAATTAAAGTAAATTAACAAAACTAAAACCAAATTCGAGTCACAATACACACAAGCTTAGAGAAAAATAAGACAAAAATAGTTGTAGATGCAAGTTGGTACACAGCCACTATATCGGATCAGAGAGACAGATAATATTTTTTAAGTTTAGTGGCGAATGATGAAGGACTTAACCCCCTCAGGAAAACCGGAATTGCATTATAAAGTTTGGCAATGCAGTACGAGTAAGATCGTTTAAAGAGTTCCAGGTGATGAGAGGGAGGCGTGAGCAAACCCTTGGACCGCACATTCACACTAAGAACGTCAGTCCTGAATAATATTTTGCGGTGGAGATATGTGGGTTTCTTGAAGTGGATGACCTTGTAATAGAATGTAGTGGCGAGAAAATTTGCTTTAGTTGTCATATCAAGCCAATTAGCCCATTTTAGTGTGTGAGATATGTGTTCAAAGCGCCGAATCCCGTATATAAATCTCAGGCATGCATTTTGCACTCGCTGTATGCGCAATCTGTCAACCGCGTCCAAACATGGGTAGTATACATTAATACAGAAATTGAATTGGGACAGGACAAGAGACTCGCACAATAGTAGTCTTACATCTCGACACAAGCACTCTCTGCTACCATAAAGAATTTTCAGCTTGTAATAAGCCGATCGGATCAATTGAGAGATGTGCTTCTTGAACCGAAGCTGTGTATCAAGGTAAAGCCCCAAATTGCGCGAACACTCAGAAATGGACAGCGGAATATTATTCAAGATAATTTGAATATGTGGAAGGGCGGCGGCCCTAGACCAAGCTCTCCCAAATACCAACACCGACGACATACCAGGATTTATCAACAAAGAATGATGTGAGGACACGAGAGCAATAGATTGTAAGTCAGCATTAATATTCTGCACTGCATTGTGTACATCAGAAAGAGCAAAAGAGTGATACAGTTGGGTATCATCAGCATACAGATGGTAGGTGCAGTGATTCAGACATTTGATAATGTTGAACGAATAAATACTATAAAGCAGCGGCCCTAACACGTTTCCCTGGGGTACGCCAGAGACGATAGAACGCAACGATGACATCTGGTCATTTAAGCAAACGCCCTGATGACTACGTCCCGATAAGTAAGCTCTGAAAAAATCAACCGATTCCCAGGAGAAACCAATGTAATGTAGGATGGAAAGTAGCATACCATGGTTAAGCGTGTCGAATGCTTTACTGTAATCCAGCAGCACCAATACAGTGATCATATCATTATCGATGGCCCTAAATATGTCATCAGTCACATGAGCTAGAGCAGAAGCGCAACCATAACCAGAGCGGAACCCCGACTGTTCCGGCGGCAGAATATGATTGCTCTCCAAGAATGGCCTAACTTGTTTATCGATTATCTTTTCCAACACCTTCGACAAAGAGGGCAGAATAGAAATTGGTCTTAAATCATTATAAGTAGTGGGAGAAGTAGTTTTTGCCAACGGGATTATCACACTCATTTTCCAATAATCAGGAAAAACGTTTTCCAGCAAGCATGTATTAATAATATGGGTAATGGTTGGTAGTAAATATGGACAGCACAACTTTAACATTTTTAGTGAAATGCCATCAGACCCCACCGACTGAGATTTAATAGAAAATAATAGCGACTCGACTTCAGTGGAAGAAACCAATGTAAAATGGAAAAGAGCATTGACAGACACATTGTCACTGTAAAATTACTACAATATTTTTTTATAAATCAGAAAACAGTCTAGAATCATTAATATCGTGGTAATTTCATCATCGTACAATCCACTAAGGGCGAAGGGCAAACGGTATCAGTCAGCATGCTTACCGTTGATCTCGAGGCATCGAACATAGCAGGCGAGCAGATAAAGCACTTTAAAAGTAAAGAAAGTTGACGAAGTGAACAGCAACGCCTCGAAACTAGGGAAAGAACCAAAGTTACCGAGACGGCGACGACGATCTCCTTTCCATTCTCGTGATCGGGAAAGTTTGTTAAACAAAGACATCGTCGGTTGAAGCGACGGAGTCAACGCTGTATAAGGGCGAAAAGTCCATCAAAGTGTATGTTCGCTTTCCGTCGCGCCCTTTTCAATAATTAAGAGGGTCAAAACTCAACGAACCCGTATATATGGACGGTGGAATTCGCTTTTGTTCTGGATTAATTGGCGTAATATTATTAAAGTTGGCTTCTTGCTGGATGTATGCGGGTTACCTCAATTGTCTGTTAGGTATTCCGACATATCGGGAAACACCTACACGGTAAGTTGGTAATTGCACGTGAAAAATCAATATCCGTTGAGAATCGCAATTAGGTAACATGAACAAAACTAATTTTCTCGATTTCAATACAGAATTAATCTTTAACTAGAATAAGCCTAATTTCGAAGTTTTCCCTAATATATGCTGTGTAACGCAGTAGAGACATAGGCTTGTGTCGCTGGTTGCGTGTACCATTTGTAAATTTGTAGATGTATGCATATTATGAAGAGCTGGCAGACGAAGTTCTGCCCCTGCTAATGTTCCATGTTCGTGTTTTCGCTCGTACAGAAATCAATTAGAACGATTGGCGGTTTGATAAGAATAATATCGCAATTTGACAGTTACACCCTAGGGTACAAGCACGGGTGGGTAATCAATTATGAATTGGATCGATATGGTAAATGTAGAGGTTCTTCATTAGTATGTCGGCATTCTCTAGCTCTCGTAGAATATCTATTTAGATACATGGAAGTAGTTGGGGATAATCTGAATAAACTTTTTTTTGATACAGAGTCTATTCCTCCAATATTCTACCAATCAATAACTCACTTGGTTTTTGGACTATCGTTTTTTTGGTGTATTATTGTAGTTTAATATGGGTAGAGTAGGGTTTCGCCGTCTTTAACTGCTTCATTTCTTAAATAAATATCGGAACGTAGTCGATGCAGTCATCCCACGTCGCAAATCAAAGCTAAGCTTATCGGCAATAGATAAGCCTCTTCATGTTATGTCCAGTATATAGATAGGGCTTTGTCGGTAATGTAGGGAGAAGGCTTCTTTTTAAACAACGAAGTGTTTCTTGATGTATACATCTAAATTGTATTTTTCTACACCCGTCAATGCAAGCAAATATTTTATTTTAAAAATATAAGCGTCTCGTCAGGGATTCGAACCATGAACGGTTAGTGGAAGGTTCATGGGGTGTAGAAAAATACAATTTAGAAGGCTTCTTACTTGAGATAAATTTAAGAAACTTGAGGCCGTTACATAAAATTTGTTGAGTGCGGTAACAACTAATGATGCATCAAACTAAAGCAGATCTTTAAACTAAAATGCAAAGGGTGCATAGTACTGCATGATAAGTATCGAAAAATATGCATGCGAACCTCAGTATCTTCAGATTATTAATTGGTTTTGTCATGGTTAGTTGTGAGTCATTAGGGAATGATGTAGTTGGGATTGTAAAGAGATTAATAAACAACTCTAACAATCATGTATGGGGTAGGGAAGGGAGGGTTGGAATGACAATCTTTACGCTGAAATTTTCATTTTGTTCTATGAACTCATCTTTGTAATTATGGATGTTAACAACACTCTAGCATTATGGAATGTGAAGATCAATTTTAAAGATACGTTTGTCCTGCCCATCCGAGCCTGACTTTGACGCAGTAGGTACTTCAGATGAAGATAAAGCTTTGGTGATACGGACATACAGTCTGTAAAGTAAGAACGTGTTTGCATATCGTCGTAGTTTGTTTATGAGTCGATATATAGAATCTTTGTCGTGAATGCTTTGTCATAAAAGATTCAGTTGACATCGAACTGTTGTTTGAGAAACACCTAAACCGTCATTAGTGCCACATACGCATCGCCTTACGAGGCTGTGTTCCTTTGTTCCCATCCTAAAGGACCAAAAATGTCGTACACGACAGCTGCCAAACACATGGGAGAATCAAAATTGTTTGTCGCTAAGTGTCCAGTAATACAAGCAGGTTAAAAATTTGGATAACTTGCCAGAAAGTGGCTCTATAGGCAAAATGACGAAGAACACGGCAAAAACCTTTCTGAATTTGTTTGAGTGGAACCAGACCTTGACATTGCGATAAGGAGCAGCAAAATTAAAACAGAAGGGCAGTATCCCATACGATTATTCGAACCCATTTCATTTCGCATAATGTCAAATATCTAAGCACAATGAAGAAACCATTGTCACTCGAGGAGCATGTGATGAAAAGACTCGCTTGGGCGAAAGAGAATTTGGACCGAGATGGAAGCAATGTAATCTTTAAGGATGAAGCTTCAGTTTGGGAATACACTACCATAGGACGTTCCTCGTCAACCTCGTCCAATAGGTTAATCCAACGGACTGTTAAACACCCTGTAAAGGTTCATCTTTGAGGCTGCTTTTCGAAACAGGGTTTCGGAGCATTACATTTGTTTACTTACAATTTAAATGTCCCGAAAATGCTTGAAATTTATAAGAAGCACTTGTTGCCGAACTTGACGCTGAACGACGGTTCATAAAAAAAAACGAGGACTGGATCGTACAAGAAGACAACAACCCAAAAGACCGGAACAAGCTCTGCGCATCAATTGGACTCATTATTAAATGTACAGCATTTTTGTTCTCACACAGTACAACAAATCCATGCAGTTAAACAGGATTAAAAATAAATCTTTTCGCCCATTAACCCGTACACGTTCTTACTTTACAGACTGTATTAGTGAAGCTTGAGGAATTTCACCCCACGTCCTCTCTCAAAAAAACAAAAAACAAAAATCAAACTGAATTCACAAAAAAACATCATAATCCATACAAAGCTGGCACATGACCTTCAGAAATGTTGTCTGTTGAACCTGGATTAGTTTTATTTGTATGCCAAACGATAGAGTTCTAAGAGAAGATATTGATTTTATTGAAATGTCTTTTTTGTAATAGCAGTGTTTTCGGAAATTATTGCACACTCTTCAATTTTGCTTCTTCCCTCCTCTGTAGTCTCTCCTGTCTTTTTCTTTTCTACGATTATTTCTTTTCGCCCAATTTGTCTTTTGCTGAAGCGAATTTGAACATATCAGATGTTTGATTATGTAAGACAAATGCGTTTTCATTTTCTTCAACGGAAAAAAAGTACTTATGAAAACGTCGAGAAATTCGAATATAAAAACCAAAAAAAAAATGCCTGTAGTAGGCGCTCATTGCATTCGTTCGCAGGGTAAATTACAACAAGATACCATAAGCGCCTATTACAAGCATTTTTTTGGTTTTTCTATTGGCATTTCTCGACTTTTTCATATGTTACGTCATGGTAAGCCGTATATGGAATTCACGATTGACTGCTAGCAGATTGAGACATCTAACGGGAATGACAATCTATGAATTGTGCGAGCTAGATCGGTGTCTGCTGTACCGACTTGTGTTGTGCTCAATAGCGGACATGAGGATGGAATTAGTCTATTGTCGGGAGTATTATACAAATAAGTTGAGAGGTGAGAGGCGATGAATTTAGATCTTGCATTTGGAATAGCGCTGATGAGACTTGGCAGGTCGAAACCACGTGGTTCGCTTCTAATGCTTGATCTATTTTCATTGTATTTGTCCGCAGCGTAAATTCCAACAATATATCATGAGCACCTGTAACTGGCATTCTTTTTGGAAGGAGTATCTTCAATCCCATTTTGAAAATCATTATGGTTGATCTGGTCCTACAATATTGTTAAAGTTGTCATTGGCTACCGTCCTTCTTTCCATCTAACTAGACTGTTTTTGTTTACAGTTGCGACAGGGAATTAGGTAGCTACTAAGAATATTAGTTTTAAAAAAATGATTTCTTTTTGATACTCCCATCTTATATCGATCTTGTATTGATTTCTTAAGTTTTTTTTTTCAAAAAAGTAACTTTTTTGTTTCAGGTCACTGCAGTTGGATAAATCCAACGCGATGATTAAAAATATATAAATCTAACAAAAGTTGGCTCTGACCATTTTCATTCCAAATTTTGTCCGTAGATCTCGAGTAACCCTTTCTCCGCGGGAGAGATAATTGTCTTAAAAACGACGTCTTAATTAGGTTTTAACTTCAACCGTGGGACATCATTCTGTATCGCTATTTGGGGCAATTAGCCTCTCTCTCGTTTTAGGCGAAATCGTTTTCCCCAAAAAGGACTAGCACATAAATCATAAAATCGGTTTCGACTTCTTCTTGGGCGAAACCGTTTGCCAGATATCCGGGCGGCTGGCAATTAGTCGTTTCGCCGACGAGTCCGGAGAAGGAGCATACGCAGTCGAGAGCAGCACCTCAATTAATTACTTACACTCAATTTGAATGGCGCGATGCCGTTCCCAAGGCCGACTTGACTGGAATGATTGTCTCTTCCACTTCCACGCCTGTAGCGCCTTCTTCTCAGGGGGATATTATAGAATTAGCCTCTACGTTTATAACGGGGTAAAAGCGAGCGCAGCCGTTCAAATGAGTACCTTATTTATTTTATAATTGAATTTGGAAACACTTGAGAGTAATAACTAGCGCTTGGGAAATGAGGACGAAAAAAAAATCGAAAACATGTACTTGTGCTCTTAGATATACTGAATGAGTATAATGTTAATAATATTAAGATTTAAAAATTGTTTTCATTGCAAAAATTTTGAATTTGATGGTGACTTCATGACTTTCCAATTATGCTGCTCCATCTTGATAAAAGAAAATTATATTGCCGGAATATTTGAAATTCTCTCCAAACTTTTGACTTTTCAGAGACATTGACTCCGATTTGAAAAAACTTGAAGCCAAACAAAACGTGATCAATTACTATAAGAAAAATGCGTCGGATTATAAGTAGGACGTCCTCTTTATGAATGAAATGGCATCAAAAATTTCATAAATAAAAATGACTTAAAGTTTGAAAATTGTTTGAACTTTTATTGGGGGTTTCTCAACAAAGAGTGGGAAGAAGCAGGTTTCTATGGTTCTAAGGAACTTCTTTTAACGGTTCTTTTCAATAGGGAAAGTTATCTGGCTGCCTCAATAAATGAATTAGATACCTTGTCTACATACCTAATTTAGAGACTCAAGACATACCGGTTTACAAGGTGTTTTGTACAAGTTCTTGAATTGAAACTAGTTTTCATGATATTATTCATTTTATTTTGGTTTAGGTCCTTCTTTCAAGCATGCTAATTTCTTTAAATAAGTCTATCAATGGCTTCATTCAGCAGAAGCAACCAGTTGCCGATGGATTGGTAACATTCTGGTATATATGATTGCTCCAAATTTAAACTGTGATCAATCATAGTGCTACCAACCCATAGATATAACTACTTGGTTCTGTTGAGTGCGCTCATTTCTTCTATAGTAGCAGCTATCAGTATCTTTAAAGCAGGTAAGCAACAAGAGTTAGAGTTATCCTCACGCGTTGACAACCTAATCCAAAAACTGATTAGAAAATTGCTGGGATAGGACCTAACAATAGTCATTAGTGGGCAGTATCTTTAAAGCAGGTTAGCAACAAGAGTTAGAGTTACCCTCACGCGTTGACAACCTAATCCAAAAACTGATTAGAAAGGGCTTCTATTGCCTGGGATATGCCGACGACCTAACAATAGTCATTAGTGGGCGATTTCCAAAAGCAAAGAGCTCTAAACACGATAGACAGCTGGTGTAAACAAGAGCGACTAGTAGTCAATGCTCAGAAAACACAAGTTATCACGTTCACAAGAAAAAGATCGCTAGAGGGTCTGCAACCACTAGTAATCGGTAGGAAAAGAATACCACAGGTCAAAGAGACGAAATATCTCGGGCTATGGTTTGATCAAATGCTCACGTGGAATACGCACATCCAAAAAACAACCAACAAAGCTACTATTGTCTTGGGCAGGTGCAGGAGGTTATGTGGAAAAAACTGGGGTCTTAGCCCCAAAATGACTCTGCGGCTAGACACCAGGGTAATTAGAGCCATGATACCATACGGAGCTATAGCATGTTGGCCAAAGGTCCGACAGGCGGGGGCGGTCAAAACGCTGGGTGGCGTGCTGTGGCTTGTCTGCTCTGCCACCGCTACGAAGCGCTAGATCTGCAGCTTACAGATTCATGCACAGTCAAGCACCGATAAGTAAATCGCACGGTGCCGAATATCAAAAACTACTGAATGAACTCAAGGCGGCGCCCCTAACGGGGACGCCAAGCGACGCCACGTTTCAGAAATTCAACCTAGATAGAAAATATCAGGTTATAATACCAAATAAGAAGGACTGGGAATGGGCCCCCTCCTCCCCCCAGTAAGAGCGGACTCAAGCTGGTACACCGACGGCTCTAAAACTGACCACGACGTAGGAGCTGGCATTTACAGAAAAAAGCCTTGCAAGGCCCTTTCATTGAGCTTCAGCAAGGACTCGACGATGCTCCAAGCTGAGGTTGCAGCGATTCGCCACTGTATCAGAGAAGTAGACAGATGGACCGAACCAGGCAGACCGGCACAAAGACAGGCAAAAGAGTTCCTAAGACCACAGAGGTCTTGGTTTACTAAAGACCTACTGAGTAAAGACAGGAAGACTGTCAAAGTGATAGTAGGTCTGATGACAGGTCACTGCAGACTAAATAGGCATATGTTTAACATCGGCCTGGCAGATAATGCTCTCTGCAGATTCTGCCAAGAGGAAGAAGAAACCCCAGTTCATGTTTTGTGCCACTGTGACGGCCTAGCGAGGACAAGGTTTCTAGCAATGAGCGTAGAGAACCCTACTCTCTCAAAAATGATAAGTCTGATTAAGAAGGCAAAACTAGAGAGCGTTCTCGAAGGAAAAGGGGATCACAATAGACCTGTAAAGGTCGCGGTGAAACAGGCTCGCATGCCACCCCACTCCTAACCTAACCTAACCTACCCTCACGCTCAAGGCCCGAGACCGAGGCCGCAAGGCCAATATAGTCCATGATGCTGGCGCTCACAGCCCCAGCTACCTTCCAAGTCCTATAAAAGTCAATTGCTTTACAATACCATTTATAATAATTCAACATAATTTTCATCATCTTAGGTGTTTATTCGCTCTTTCTCTTTAATTAATTGAATTAAACAACTTACCACCACCTCACCCCAAACTCTCCACAGTAATTTCTAATTCTGCTTTTAATTCTACTTTATTATCTTCTTATTATGTCACCAGCATAAAATGCTTTTCAGCGACTACTGCTCTTTTACTCTCTTCCTCCTTTTTGTGTCCGGCTTTCTTTTTTCTATTTCGTGTTACTTTGTATTTTGTTCTACGAGCCACGATTTCAGTCTTGCATTGAATCCTGCCATGCTTACTATACCTTTACATCCTTTGGAAAACTGTTCCATATCCTCGGTATCAAAGATTCTTTTGTTCTTGTTCCGTATTTGTTTACAGCTCTTTCTTGTTTTAAAAATTTTCCATCCCCCTATATGCCTTTTATATGTGTTAGTCCCATCCTCTGCAACTTTTGTGAGTTTTCTCTTCGTATATTGGCCTGCACAATGTTACTGTTTTCTCCTGAGCCCTCGGGTTTCACTTTTGCAGGTTTCTTCATATTTAATTTATTTAATAGAAGTGGTTGAAAACTTCCCATCTTGTCCCTCCCCTCATTTAATCTCTGTCTCCAGTCACATACCGTTATTAATGCAATTTTTTTCGAAGTATGCAGCAAAATTGTTTGCTATTTCTTTTTCGTTCTTTCTTCATGTTTTTTTTATCACAGTATCGTGTGCCGACATCTGCCTATCTATATTTATGGAAAAATCGTACAAGATGTACTGTGTACGTTTATCTTAACTATCTACATTCATTGTATACACATCTCGAAATGATACACGAGTACTGATTCCGAGCAAAGTGTAACCTTCACTTAGATAACATCTACGATCTCTTATAATGTTTATAAGATCGCGAATTTCATCAGCAGACAACATCAGCGAGAAGTCCTCCACAGAACAATACTTTTCATTTGTATGCTTTACTTGAATCTTGTTTATTATTGATCATACAGAATCTCATACTGGAAACAAGTATAACAAAAGTTTCTGTATCGTCTGGTGTTTCGTACTTTGTAGATTTTCGTCTCAATAAATTACAAGTGTAGTAGGTTTCATTTGCGAAAATATTTCTTTCAAAGTTAGTTTTGAGACGGAGTTTAAATTAAATTGTAATAGCATTCCCTCCGTTAAAACGAATTTAAATAAATAGATATAATGAAATTTTAATAATACTGTGTGCTAGTAGTAAATTGTGTATAGAGAGCGCAGATTACATTATTTTATTTTATCTAAGTGAATTTAAACTCTATTACGAGTCAACCATCACAGTTGCTCTTCGATAATTTGCAAGTCGAAGTGAAATTTCCCTCCAATTCTTTCTACACCTTCTCCTGAGTGAATATCCTTTCAACTTGTCTTTGTCCCGGGCTCGTTCTCACTTGTTTCAAGTCAACGAACGTGGAGGCGACAGCTTCCCTTCCTTTTTTCACGAACTCCCGTCCTCCCCACATCCTTTTCACTCACCTACTTTCTATTTCTTCCGATTCTATCGTCTTCGCCACTCTCGCCGCGTTGAAAATCATTGTAATAACAATTTCCAATAACCGGCAGCAAAAGGAACGAAAGTCCAAAGATAATCAGGTCCAATTTATTTGTGGAAACTCCATTACGAGTGCGGCCTCAAAGAATAACGAGAGGGAGAGAGAGAGGGGAAAGATTTAATGATTTCCTTAATAAAATCAACGCGTTTTTTTTCGTTTATTTTCACACCATTGCCATCGCACCCAACTTACCCTGCAACTCCTCGATTGAAGTGGCTTTTTTTGCAATTTTTGCTGCTTATTTTTTCTTGGTTTAATGCGATAGAACGGTTTTGTTTTTATGGAATTTAATGACAAATATTACATATATTAAAGCAGCAGAAAAAGATAGTATAATCTAAGCTTACTGAATCACAAACTTGTAACGAGATTATAACCCCAGGTTATCTTATCCCCTAAAAAAAAAAAAAAAAATTGACAGACTGGGGAAAGAAACCATCTCCCCAGTGATTATTTTTCTAAATAACGTTGAGTGCAAAATGTGCAGAAGTAAACATTCCGCCCCATATATCTCGATATATATTCGCTTTACATCGGTGCAGTATTTATAATGTATAAACCGGGGAAGTCCCAGACGTATAACGTTTGCTCGAGCTTGCGGTGGTGATTCTCACGCGAGTACTGGGAAAGAGAGGACCTACTCCGCTACTAGATTCGCAGAGAGTTGTTTTCTGGGTATTCGTGTTGCGGTTTAGGGATAAAACAGGGAAAACTTACCCCCTGAAGCGGGTGAAAAATGATAAAATAACTTCCGGCACTTCCACTAAACTAATATAAATGTCCTAGTATGTGCTCGCATAAGATTTTATTAGGCGAAATGGCCATACAACCCCTATAAGGTTTTATGTCGGATTAAAAGAGGAACTTGAGAGGGTTTCGCATGATGGTATAATGTCAAATGTATTGGAATTAATATGCTTTCTTGTTCTGAATATACAAATGTTTATTTTTATAGGAGAGTCTTAAACTACACCATCATTGTTTCTGGTATTAAGAATTATAGATATTTGTATCGGGGTACTTAAATTTTTATACGTATGCGTCATTGGGATGTTGGCCAAAAAATAAACAAAAAACGAGGATAAATCATGCTGCAAAGAATACATTCACGTGCTTGTGTAGGTATTATAGGCGCAATAGGCACTTGTCCGATTGCAGCGATGGAGGCTCTATTGAACCTGATTCCCTTACACCTACAGGTCAAGAGGGAAGCAACGATAGGCGCCAGATTGGAACGAAACACAACTTTCAAGTCAGGAAACTTAGTGAACGATCTCCAAATTTCGACAAACAGTTTGAAGTGGTAATTCAAGACCGTCAAACATGGGAGTCCAGCGGATCCAAAACCAATTCAGGGATGGATATAGGTATCTACAGATCGAGATGCAAAATTTCGGCGACGCTGGGTACAAGCCCAACAATTTTTCAATCAGAAGTATGCCATCGACAGTCAGTGCGCACTAAAGGCATTAGGAGCTAACCTGGGACTGTCTCCTCACTCTTAATGCTCCGGCCCAAAGAAATACAGTTACACTGAGGTAGGTACCGGATCACTGGGGGGTGTGAGGGCAACGAAACTGCCGGTCGTCTTATAATGAAAGGTACCTCCAACAGCAATGCTACCATTGTGTTGGCAGTAAAAGAAGATGGAACCAAACTGAAATCTAACATGGTTTTTAAGAAATCAATACAACGAGTAGAAAAGTTGCAAGAAACGGTTGCACGAATCAGGATCTTATCCTTGACTGGTTGAAATCCATCCCCAATTTCCATTTCAAAGACATCTCTTAGCATTAAATAATCAACAAACTCATCGACTCAATGAAATGCTAATGTTACCCAATTTTTAAAGGAGTTTCATCACAACCTGATGAAATGAAAGATTAAACGGCGATGTCATGAAAGGAAATTTTCTAATTTCGTACGATCTAGATAAATGAAATTTTTATAGAAGACCGTGGAAATCATATCTGTCTACACGTATGTATATATAAGGTAGATGTAACGATATAGAAAGGAATTGAAAAGTAAGGAATTTATACTTGTGCCACTCAGGTAAATAATATCAAAGATACATATGTGTACACGTAGTCGCAGCAGAGCAAAACAGCTTAAGATTATTGTCTTATTTTGTCTCGAGAAGAATGTAGATGGGCTCTTGAATCCTTGTATTTTCCATATGTGGCCTGGTAAATTAGATTTCACAATGAAAATCAAATTTAACCTGGCTTCGTTTATTTTTCTAAAGATATTGTAAACATGTTTAGCAAATTTTTTATGTAACTTTAATATTTTTTCTCGTAAATAGAAAAGAAAATGTAGCAATACCAGATGAAATATCTGGATATCCTAATTCGGATAATTATTAACTGACAAGCATCAAACGACGAAGAATGATTTTGACGTTAGACTTTGACAATAAATCTTTGAGAACGTTTATTTGCCATGGCACACTGGATAAGTATCGATGACTTAGGTGTGCAATTTTTCAAAAAATCTGATTATCTCCTAAACTATTAATTTTAGGTATAGTACATGCCAGACATAAAAGATGTAGAATTGGATCACGAAGACGACTAAGTAATAAAATATGGGGGGTGCTATTTGAAAAAATGAAATTATGGTTCTTCAAAATTTCGAAGAGTTAACGTGCCATAGTAAAGTAACCACGGAATTTAAACAGCCGTTCTCAGGGCTAAAATATACTCCAACATGTTGTTTACGTATATTACAAATTTTAAATTGATATACGAAAAATCGAGTCTCCTCTGATTTTTTGAATAAATGTCTGCTAGAGCAAATTTTTTTAGAAAAAATGGAATAACTACAAAACGCCCGAATCAAATCGCAAAAAGTAAAAATATTTATGAAGCTTAAAAATAGGTGAATCCAAATGTGTAAAAATATACAGGGCGTTCCATTAAAAATAATGAAGTAGATAGCGACTTCCGGCATAACCGGAAGCGCTAGAAATCTAATAATATTTTCATTGAAGAGAACATAATCGACTATATATAATTCTAAATTTTCAAATTTATATTTCGACTAGAACGCCATAAACTTACTAATGAACGGTCTCGCTGAGACACCCTGTATATGTAATCATTTCGCGTTAGTAAAATACTTCTCCCAATTTTTCCTATTCTGAGTATCTATTCGCGTAAATAATTGAACAGTAGCATATTTTTTTTACTACCAATGCTATCGCACAGAAATACCCCGCTATTGTGGAATTTTATCGTTTGGTGTAAAATATGTGGAACTGGCTACAAAAAAGCAAAAACAGAGAAACGCTTGTATCCGGTTGCCATATACACGAGTTTTTATTTCTGCTGTTTTATTGTTTTGTTCATGTTTTTTTTTATTTGTCGCTTCTTTTACAGCAACTGTATTTTTGGAAATAATATTAATTTCGCTGATGTGCATTAACGAATTAATTCCATGCTATTTTTTGTTTGTTTCTAAAGGTTTTCTAAAGGGTTTAATAATGAAAATAAAAGTAACAAGTTTGGCCGTTTTTTTTAAAAGGAGTAGCTCTAATGTTAATGGAATTTCTGTGTCGCGTCTTTCCGCCTGGCATTCTCTCTAGAAGGAGTGATGGTGTAAACAACCTTCAAGGAAATTATAATTGTTTTGGGTACACTTGAAGACATTGTAATGTAAACTATGTTACGAGTTGTTCCTCGCTTGTTCATTTTGCATGACCAATGGTGAAGCTATAACTTGAAAAACAAGAGAGTAATTTTGTATCAAAATAGTCCTCGTAGTCCTCATAGTCCTAACATTCCTTTACCAAGTTCATCAAGTTACTTAAAAGATATGGTGACACGTGATGGTACTGACAACTAAGGAAGTAGCTATGGTGAAAAGTTCAGTGGTTATAATAAAGACTCTCAACTGCTTACACAAGCAGAATTAAATGATCTTGCCAGAGATTTAAATCTACTGAAAGAGTCAGCCAAATTATTAGACTCTAGGTTGAAGGATGAAGTGGATGAGCTACTGTTCTGTAATGATGTCATTGGGCTGTTAGATATGCGCAATATAAACTAAGACATCAAAGAATGGAGATTGTTTATTGGTTCTTTGAAATGAAGTCTAACACCAATTGCTACGAGAATTTTAGTATGATTTTGCGAAGTTGAAATACAAAGACTACGAGTGGGCCAAGGACTAATACGGAGAGTACACAAAATACTCCTGTTTCTTGGAAATTATACCAACCTCCATTTCCACATTAAACATCAGAAAATGAAGCGATCTTGCGAAGTTGGTCAGTCATTATTTTTGCAAGAATTTTAGAGAGAATAGACAAAAGACTAATCAGTCTCAAATCCCGGTAACAAGAACACAGGAAATCTTCTAATTTGGCAGAGAGACCTATGAACGACATGTTGGTGCTAGACGGCCGAAAACTGTTCCTTGCAAAGGAACCATTGATCTGGTTCATGACATGGTCTTGAATTACTGTGAAATTCATAGCTCAAACATGTGGTTTTTCAGTAGGTGGCATAGAAACCATTTTACATCTCAGAAAAGTGATTGTACGATGGGTACCGAAAATGTTGACGCTAGATTAAAACCCCATACCACAGGTCACTTCAGATACGAATTTGGCCATCATTAAGTGAGATTCTGAATACTTCCTAGCAAGATTTGTTATTGTGAATCAACAAGCAGGTGACAGAATGGAGGCACAAGGGTTCACCACCCCCTCGATTGTTTCGTGCAACACCATCTGCGAGGAAGGTCATGGACAGAGTTTTAAAGATGAAGTACAGAACTTCCTGGTAATTAAATTTATTACTTGACAAACAATATTGTTAATTGCGTTATAGAAATTAAAAATTAATATACGTCATAAACACAGTACAATACATCACACATACTTCTCTTACACACAAGGATAATTACTCATGTCCTGCTTGCTTTCTTGACGCGAAATTGTTATCTAAAAATCTGTCAATTCCTATTTCGAAATCATTAAACGGGAAACGCATCGTTTCTTGCCATGGACGTAAATAACCCATTTTCCCGAGACTTGTGGCCCGTCAAAGCGGGCGTGGAAAAAGCGAAGGCACCGTGGATAAAAAAAAACCGTGACGGTTTCCTTTCTCGTTTTGCTTTATTCGGAACGGCTGACGAGAGTCGCCCCCCAAAACTCGATCGTCAATAATGAGTAATGACCCATTTCGCAGCAAAAGCAGCAGCCACTAAGGGCGCCTACATTCTCACGCAAAGATCTATACGTTTTAGCGAGGGGGGAAACTGTCCAGAAGACGGAGAAAAAACTTGCTCTCGTCCCTAATTGCTTTGAACTTATCCTTATACTTCTTTTTTTTCGCAGCGGTACCTCTGCTAGGATAATTTCCGCTTAAAAATTTAATTATTTGATTAGAAAGTGAAATACTGGCGCCCGATTCTAGAAAGTAGGACATGAAGATGGATTTAGTGCGGAAATGAAGAAGACTGTTAAAATATTTCGGATATAGCGATGGGAGTGAGGATACGAGGGTAGTTCAAAATTTATTTTTTGCAATAATAATTTGTTAATTAATTAATTACATTAATAACAATAGATCTGACATTTAATTAATCTTCAAGTAAAAAATTTATTTAAGTCGCAACACATGTCACAATGACGGTAAAGTGACAGATGACAGTTGCACAAAATAAACTACATCATTTTGGCGCCATCTATGCAAATAAAAATATTGAAAACAGATACAAAAATCCTTTTTCTTTCTTCTCGTATTCGGTATTTCGCTTACACATTAAGCGAAAGCCGCCGGTTTGTTCGGAAACGGGCATTTTTATCATCCGCTTTACTGCAGCCTCATAATAATCGCCTCAACCGTTGGTTTGCTGCTGCGAGGGGCTGCGGTGTCTGTAATTATATGGAAGCCGATATAATTGCGGTTTTAGCGGGGGATTTCGTAAACGTCACAATTAAGTTTGCGAATAAACGTGGCCGTAATTCGTTCAGATTGCAATTAGCGGCGCTTTGCGCGGATTGTTGGCCAATCCTTTTACTGCTGTGCCGTTGGGTATCGAGAAGCCTACGCTAGTATTAGCCGGATTCCGTCGGATACAAAAATTTATCTTTGGCGTACGGTGATGGGACATTTTACGAGATTGTTTCCGGTTAACTCTAGCGATAATAAAGGAACAAATATTTGAAAGTAGTTATATCTTTATTATCAAGTTAGTGTTTATATAACTATATTAGATTGAACAGATAAATTGATGTAATGGTCCCAAATTCCAAATTAAGTTCATCCTTTATCCAGGTGTGCATTCCTTTCTGGTTATCCCAATTATTGCCATAGCAAGAGCCCATTAGGAACAGCTTTCTATTGCTAATACTATTACCAACTACATGCAGTTTGACTTGAAGTTGGTATCAGTTACCAACTACCTGGTGATGATTTGGCTGAAGCGGTGGTATTGGATAACATGCACAGAAGGCGTTGCAACGCGATGTGTGCATGTTATCCAATACCGCCGCTTCAGTGAGAGCATGGGCAAGATTTTTTACTTTAATATACATTTCAATGTTTGTAATTTTTAAATTTATTTAAATTGCTAATTAGATTTTTTTCTCAGAAAAAAGAGATAAAAATAAAAAAAAGAAACACGTAACAGAACTAACTTTTCTACATTTTCTAATAATTTCTTCATCCTTTTCCTTCAAAATTCAATATCTGGTTGAAATGGGTACTCCGGATGGTGGCTTGCCCTAAAACAAAATATAATAGAACATATGGAAGTGAATCAATGCCTAATCTGGAAAATGTGTTTTTAATTGAGAAATTTTGGCAAATACAAAAATAATATCTCGAAGCCTTTTGGTCTCAATAGCGGCCGTTTAGACTTGTCACCTGTCATGATATAGTGGTCGAAGAATTTAAAAGGATATGGTGGAGATCCTAATCAAGTAAAATATTTTCTGGGGGGAGAAAGAGAGGCTGGTAGTCTTTTCGAAAATTGAACTGTCACATTTTGATTCAATAATTCTTACCTTCCATTTCGTTGCTCAACCTAGGACTTTATTGAACGAGGACTGGTCATGAAAATAAAAAAAATCTCGGTGCTTCCAGTAACGAAACCTTCCCTTAACGAACTACCGCTCTTGGCTTTATAATTGCGACGGCTTTTCTGTAGCGTAGAGGAGTTTTTGCGACAGAGTTAAGATTCCACAATCCTTCTTATGTTGGGATTAATGCCCATGGCTATATCCCAGAAAATAAATCCTAGAGATTCCTTTAATTCCAATGAGTTGCAGATTGTTTCAGATGCAGCATCTGAAACCCTTTTCAGCAGATAATCTCGTAAAAATTAAACTGTTCGTTTTGGATAAGTTGATGAACAACCTAAACAAGTCTACTTGAGATGACTACTTTTGATAGTTTTGTAAAACAGGAAATCAGGGATGTAGATTTGAAGTTTTGGGGAAATAATGGATCTTACAGCAGATACTTTAAAATATATCCGAAAGGATTTAGATTTAATGACAAATTTAAGAAAAATTTTTCAGAAACAGCAAATTGTAGATATAAACAAAATCAGAAAAGAGATGAGAAATGAAGTTGATCAGAGACAAAGCAAAAATAAAATTGAGGTTTGAAAAAAATAATCATAGAGTTACTGCATTGAAGCATAGCAAAGAGATCACAAAATGTGTCACCATGATATCGTCTAAAAATAAACACTTGACAAATGTGTTTTTAATGGAGACATTTTGACAAATACAAAAAACTAAATTCTCCAAGCCTTTTGGTCTCAATAGCCTCCGTTTAGACTTGTCACGATATTGTGGTCGAAGAATTTAAAAGGAAATGGTGGAGATCCTAATCAAGTCAGTTAGATGATGGATATGTTGCTTTATGATTAATCTAGAGTCTAGCCTCATGCCACAACACAATATAGTGGCGTTCTAAGTTAATCTTAAATTCCCGTCGAAAATATTTTCCGGAGGGTGGTGGCAGTCTCTTCGAAAATTGAACTGTCCCACATTTTGATTCAATAATTCTTACCTTCCATTTCTTTGCTCAAGCTAGGACTTTATCGGACGAGGACTGGTCATGAAAATAAGCAAAAATCTCGGAGTTTTCAGTAACGAATCCTCCCCTTAACGAACTCCTCCTGTTGGATTTATAATTGCGAGAGCTTTCCTGTAGCGTAGAGAAGTTTTTGCGACAGAGTTAGGATTCCACAATCCTTTTTATCTTGGAAATAATGCCCGTGGCTATATCCAAAAAAATTAACCCTAGAGATTCCTTTCTTTCCAATGAAGAGCAAGTTGAAATCCATTATCAGTAGATAGTCTCTCGTAAAAATCAGATTGTTCGATTTGGATAAGATATTTTTTGAATTAGATTGTTCTTGTGGAGACACTAACTTTTCAAGATGACATTTTAGTCTTTGCAGACAGGTACAATGAGTTAGAGCTTAGAATACAGTGTGTGCCATCGAAAACGTTCAAGAGACATAAGTTTGGCAAGTATCGAATGAAAACTAGCGATAAAAATTTAAAGCCAATTAAGAATCTGAAAACGTCAAATGATAAACATGACAAAATGTGTCAGGATGTAGTCTAAAAGTGAACACCTTTGGGGTGAAAGGTAATTAGACTCAAAGGGAGTTTCTTTCCTTTATGCTTTTGGGTTTGGATAAATAAATGGAAAATCCAAAAGATTCATTATTTTGGCTTAAATATTACTGCAGAGTATCAATTTTTTGAGAAATTTTAAATCACCTATTCTATACTTATTAATACTTACTCAGCATTGGGACAGATACGTCCATCCTTTCTATTGAACGTACTGATATAATCCATATCCTCCTGCGACAATTTAAAATCAAATATTTCAATATTCTGCTTCAACCTTGCAGGATTAGATGATTTCGGTATGGTGCTATTCCCCAGTTGCACCTGATATCTTAACAAAATTTGCCCAGGACTCTTTTTATATCTTTCTGCAATGAGAGATATTTTCGGATCATTTATAACATCTGGGTCGCCCGGTTTAGCCCACGGCCTCTCCGGTGAACCCAATGGACTGTAAGCTGTTATTGCGATGCCGAGGCTTTTGCATAATTTTCGTAAACCTTCTTGGGTTAGGTATGGATGACATTCAATCTGAAAAATTTTAATTATAACCCTACAACGTTAATTAACCAAAATGTGTGGATTACTTGATTAACTGCTGGGATGATGTTGTAGTTACTGACGAGTCTGTTCAATTGCTTGCTGTTGAAGTTAGAAACACCAATTGATTTTGTTAAACCTTTAGTGACCAAGCTCTCCATTGCTCTCCAGGTATCTAAATAATCTGTTTTTAAATCCAAGGCAACTAATCCTGTATCAGGGTCGATGGGGTTAACTTCTTGTGAATACTAAATAAATTTTATTTTTTAATGAAGTTTCGGATCCTTTTATACACTTACCTTATAAGCATGCGGCCAATGCATCAAATATAAATCGAGATAATCCAATTTTAAATCTTTAAGCGTCTTTTTAATAGCTGGCAAAACATGTTCTGGATCGTGGAAGGTGTTCCATAACTTGCTTGTTATGAACAAGTCCTCCCTTTTGACTTTTCCTTCTTTAATCTTTTCTGCTATAGCATCACCGATAATAGCTTCGTTTTGATAGCAATAAGCGCAGTCGAAATGGCGATATCCTAAATCAATAGCGGTTTTAACAGCATCACCGACCTCGTGTTCTTTCCCAATTGGCCCCTGTGTATTGCAAAAATTAAATTAAAGATTAAATAATTGGCATCATCACATTCTTTCGCGGGAAGTTTTAATTAATGTTCTGCGGCGGAGGAATAGTATAAATTCCCTAGTTTAGCTGAGCTAGAGGGCGAATTCATCAAGATCTAAGCGTTGAACGGATGAAGATGTATGCTCGCCTTCCTAGAGGCTATTACCAGCTGATTTCAATGAACGTTTAAAGCGAGTGCAGATATCGTAGTTCCATCTAACTAGCTGTCGTTTTGCGGATTTTCCGAAGAATGGGCGACGGACGAAAGCGATAGAAACTTGAGCGTAATGATCAGACTTTAGACTAGCTACTAATTTAGTTTTGAGAAGTGCATTTGCCGTATCAACTTTTGAAATTGTTGGAGTTTAATGTTGGCGGTAAAGGAATGCTGGTGTTTTAAGTTTCTGTGGATGAGTTTAGATCGGTTTATTATGATCAATGGCGTTGGAATTAGTCGAAAATTCTTTTATGGTTTTATATTAAGCAGTCGAAGCGGCAGCTGAAGAAATTGTGTCAATGTGAAGCGAAAATGTCAAGCATTAATCAAAAATAGTACACCAAGATTTTTGAAATTTGTGTTTTTCTCTATTCTTAGACCGTTAATATTGTATGATGAAATTTTTATACGTATGCAGCCATTGGGATATGTGGCCAAAAAATAAACTAAAAACGAGGATAAATCATGCTGCAAAGAATACATTCACGTGGTTGTGTAGGTATTATAGGCGCAATAGGCACTTGTCCGATTGCAGCGATGTAGGCTCTATTGAACCTGATTCCCTTACACCTGCAGGTCAAGAGGGAAGCAACGATAGGCGCCAGATTGGAACGAAACACAACTTTCAAGTCAGGAAACTTAGTGAACGATCTCCAAATTTCGACAAACAGTTTGAAGTGGTAATTCAAGATCGTCAAACATGGGAGTCCAGCGGATCCAAAACCAATTCAGGGATGGATATAGGTATCTACAGATCGAGATGCAAAATTTCGGCGACGCTGGGTACAAGCCCAACAATTTTTCAATCAGAAGTATGCCATCGACAGTCGCAGCACACTAAAGGCATTAGGAGCTAACCTGGGACTGTCTCCTCACTCTTAATGCTCCGGCCCAAAGAAATACAGTTACACTGAGGTAGGTACCAGATCACTGGAGGGTGTGAGGGCAACGAAACTGCCGGTCGTGCAGCATTCTGATATATTGGACCAGAGCTATTATGTGGCGTCACCAAAAGCTACCTCCAACAGCAATACTACCATTGTGTTGGCAGTAAAAGAAGATGGAACCAAACTGAAATCTAACATGGTTTTTAAGAAATCAATACAACGAGTAAAAAAGTTGCAAGAAATGGTTGCACGAATCAGGATCTTACTGGTTAAAATCCATCTCCAATTTCCATTTCAAAGACGTCTCTTAGCATTAAATAATCAACAAACTCATCGACTCAATGAAATGCTAATGTTACCCAATTTTTAAAGGAGTTTCATCACAACCTGATGAAATGAAAGATTAAACGGCGATGTCATGAAAGGAAATTTTCTAATTTCGTACGATCTAGATAAATGAAATTTTTATAGAAGACCGTGGAAATCATATCTGTCTACACGTATGTATGTATAAGGTAGATGTAACGATATAGAAAGGAATTGAAAAGTAAGGAATTTATACTTGTGCCACTCAGGTAAATAATATCAAAGATATGTGTACACGTAGTCGCAGCAGAGCAAAACAGCTTAAGATTATTGTCTTATTTTGTCTCGAGAAGAATGTAGATGGGCTCTTGAATCCTTGTATTTTCTATATGTGGCCTGGTAAATTAGATTTCACAATGAAAATCAAATTTAACCTGGCTTCGTTTATTTTTCTAAAGATATTGTAAACATGTTTAGCAAATTTTTTATGTAACTTTAATATTTTTTCTCGTAAATAGAAAAGAAAATGTAGCAATACCAGATGAAATATCTGGATATCCTAATTCGGATAATTATTAACTGACAAGCATCAAACGACGAAGAATGATTTTGACGTTAGACTTTGACAATAAATCTTTGAGAACGTTTATTTGCCATGGCACACTGGATAACTATCGATGACTTAGGTGTGCAATTTTTCAAAAAATCTGATTATCTCCTAAACTATTAATTTTAGGTATAGTACATGCCAGACATAAAAGATGTAGAATTGGATCACGAAGACGACTAAGTAATAAAATATGGGGGGTGCTATTTGAAAAAATGAAATTATGGTTCTTCAAAATTTCGAAGAGTTAACGTGCCATAGTAAAGTAACCACTGAATTTAAACAGCCGTTCTCAGGGCTAAAATATACTCCAACATGTTGTTTACGTATATTACAAATTTTAAATTGATATACGAAAAATCGAGTCTCCTCTGATTTTTTGAATAAATGTCTGCTAGAGCAATTTTTTTTAGAAAAAATGGAATAACTACAAAACGCCCGAATCAAATCGCAAAAAGTAAAAATATTTATGAAGCTTAAAAATAGGTGAATCCAAATGTGTAAAAATATACAGGGCGTTCCATTAAAAATAATGAAGTAGATAGCGACTTCCGGCATAACCGGAAGCGCTAGAAATCTAATAATATTTTCATTGAAGAGAACATAATCGACTATATATAATTCTAAATTTTCAAATTTATATTTCGACTAGAACGCCATAAACTTACTAATGAACGGTATCGCTGAGACACCCTGTATATGTAATCATTTCGCGTTAGTAAAATACTTCTCCCAATTTTTCCTATTCTGAGTATCTATTCGCGTAAATAATTGAACAGTAGCATATTTTTTACTACCAATGCTATCGCACAGAAATACCCCGCTATTGTGGAATTTTATCGTTTGGTGTAAAATATGTGGAACTGGCTACAAAAAAGCAAAAACAGAGAAACGCTTGTATCCGGTTGCCATATACACGAGTTTTTATTTCTGCTGTTTTATTGTTTTGTTCATGTTTTTTTTTATTTGTCGCTTCTTTTACAGCAACTGTATTTTTGGAAATAATATTAATTTCGCTGATGTGCATTAACGAATTAATTCCATGCTATTTTTTGTTTGTTTCTAAAGGTTTTCTAAAGGGTTTAATAATGAAAATAAAAGTAACAAGTTTGGCCGTTTTTTTTAAAAGGAGTAGCTCTAATGTTAATGGAATTTCTGTGTCGCGTCTTTCCGCCTGGCATTCTCTCTAGAAGGAGTGATGGTGTAAACAACCTTCAAGGAAATTATAATTGTTTTGGGTACACTTGAAGACATTGTAATGTAAACTATGTTACGAGTTGTTCCTCGCTTGTTCATTTTGCATGACCAATGGTGAAGCTATAACTTGAAAAACAAGAGAGTAATTTTGTATCAAAATAGTCCTCGTAGTCCTCATAGTCCTAACATTCCTTTACCAAGTTCATCAAGTTACTTAAAAGATATGGTGACACGTGATGGTACTGACAACTAAGGAAGTAGCTATGGTGAAAAGTTCAGTGGTTATAATAAAGACTCTCAACTGCTTACACAAGCAGAATTAAATGATCTTGCCAGAGATTTAAATCTACTGAAAGAGTCAGCCAAATTATTAGACTCTAGGTTGAAGGATGAAGTGGATGAGCTACTGTTCTGTAATGATGTCATTGGGCTGTTAGATATGCGCAATATAAACTAAGACATCAAAGAATGGAGATTGTTTATTGGTTCTTTGAAATGAAGTCTAACACCAATTGCTACGAGAATTTTAGTATGATTTTGCGAAGTTGAAATACAAAGACTACGAGAGTGGGCCAAGGACTAATACGGAGAGTACACAAAATACTCCTGTTTCTTGGAAATTATACCAACCTCCATTTCCACATTAAACATCAGAAAATGAAGCGATCTTGCGAAGTTGGTCAGTCATTATTTTTGCAAGAATTTTAGAGAGAATAGACAAAAGACTAATCAGTCTCAAATCCGGTAACAAGAACATAGGAAATCTTCTAATTTGGCAGAGACCTATGAACGACATGTTGGTGCTAGACGGCCGAAAACTGTTCCTTTCAAAGGAACCATTGATCTGGTTCATGACATGGTCTTGAATTACTGTGAAATTCATAGCTCAAACATGTGGTTTTTCAGTAGGTGGCATAGAAACCATTTTACATCTCAGAAAAGTGATTGTACGATGGGTACCGAAAATGTTGACGCTAGATCAAAACCCCATACCACAGGTCACTTCAGATACGAATTTGGCCATCATTAAGTGAGATTCTGAATACTTCCTAGCAAGATTTGTTATTGTGAATCAACAAGCAGGTGACAGAATGGAGGCACAAGGGTTCACCACCCCCTCGATTGTTTCGTGCAACACCATCTGCGAGGAAGGTCATGGACAGAGTTTTAAAGATGAAGTACAGAACTTCCTGGTAATTAAATTTATGACTTGACAAACAATATTGTTAATTGCGTTATAAAAATTAAAAATTAATATACGTCATAAACACAGTACAATACATCACATACTTCTCTTACGCACAAGGATAATTACTCATGTCCTGCTTGCTTTCTTGACGCGAAATTGTTATCTAAAAATCTGTCAATTCCTATTTCGAAATCATTAAACGGGAAACGCATCGTTTCTTGCCATGGACGTAAATAACCCATTTTCCCGAGACTTGTGGCCCGTCAAAGCGGGCGTGGAAAAAGCGAAGGCACCGTGGATAAAAAAAAAACCGTGACGGTTTCCTTTCTCGTTTTGCTTTATTCGGAACGGCTGACGAGAGTCGCCCCCCAAAACTCGATCGTCAATAATGAGTAATGACCCATTTCGCAGCAAAAGCAGCAGCCACTAAGGGCGCCTACATTCTCACGCAAAGATCTATACGTTTTAGCGAGGGGGAAACTGTCCAGAAGACGAAGAAAAAACTTGCTCTCGTCCCTAATTGCTTTGAACTTATCCTTATACTTCTTTTTTTCGCAGCGGTACCTCTGCTAGGATAATTTCCGCTTAAAAATTTAATTATTTGATTAGAAAGTGAAATACTGGCGCCCGATTCTAGAAAGTAGGACATGAAGATGGATTTAGTGCGGAAATGAAGAAGACTGTTAAAATATTTCGGATATAGCAATGGGAGTGAGGATACGAGGGTAGTTCAAAATTTATTTTTTGCAATAATAATTTGTTAATTAATTAATTACATTAATAACAATAGATCTGACATTTAATTAATCTTCAAGTAAGAAATTTATTTAAGTCGCAACACATGTCACAATGACGGTAAAGTGACAGATGACAGTTCGCACAAAATAAACTACATCATTTTGGCGCCATCTATGCAAATAAAAATATTGAAAACAGATACAAAAATCCTTTTTCTTTCTTCTCGTATTCGGTATTTCGCTTACACATTAAGCGAAAGCCGCCGGTTTGTTCGGAAACGGGCATTTTTATCATCCGCTTTACTGCAGCCTCATAATAATCGCCTCAACCGTTGGTTTGCTGCTGCGAGGGGCTGCGGTGTCTGTAATTATATGGAAGCCGATATAATTGCGGTTTTAGCGGGGATTTCGTAAACGTCACAATTAAGTTTGCGAATAAACGTGGCCGTAATTCGTTCAGATTGCAATTAGCGGCGCTTTGCGCGGATTGTTGGCCAATCCTTTTACTGCTGTGCCGTTGGGTATCGAGAAGCCTACGCTAGTATTAGCCGGATTCGGTCGGATACAAAAATTTATCTTTGGCGTACGGTGATGGGACATTTTACGAGATTGTTTCGGGTTAACTCTAGCGATAATAAAGGAACAAATATTTGAAAGTAGTTATATCTTTATTATCAAGTTAGTGTTTATATAACTATATTAGATTGAACAGATAAATTGATGTAATGGTCCCAAATCCCAAATTAATTTCATCCTTTATCCAGGTGTGCATTCCTTTCTGGTTATCCCAATTATTGCCATAGCAAGAGCCCATTAGGAACAGCTTTCTATTGCTAATACTATTACCAAACTACATCCAGTTTGACTTGAAGTTGGTATCAGTTACCAACTACCTGGTGATGATTTGGCTGAAGTGGTGGTATTGGATAACATGCACAGAAGGCGTTGCAACGCGATGTGTGCATGTTATCCAATACCACCGTTTCAGTGAGATCATGGGCAAGATTTTTTACTTTAATATACATTTCAATGTTTGTAATTTTTAAATTTATTTAAATTGCTAATTAGATTTTTTTCTCATAAAAAAAGAGATAAAAATAAAAAAAGAAACACGTAACAGAACTAACTTTTCTACATTTTCTAATAATTTCTTCATCCTTTTCCTTCAAAATTCAATATCTGGTTGAAATGGGTACTCCGGATGGTGGCTTGCCCTAAAACAAAATATAATAGAACATATGGAACTGAATCAATGCCTAATCTGGAAAATGTGTTTTTAATTGAGAAATTTTGGCAAATACAAAAATAATATCTCGAAGTCTTTTGGTCTCAATAGCGGCCGTTTAGACTTGTCACCTGTCATGATATAGTGGTCGAAGAATTTAAAAGGATATGGTGGAGATCCTAATCAAGTAAAATATTTTCTGGGGGAGAAAGAGAGGCTGGTAGTCTTTTCGAAAATTGAACTGTCACATTTTGATTCAATAATTCTTACCTTCCATTTCGTTGCTCAACCTAGGACTTTATTGAACGAGGACTGGTCATGAAAAATAAAAAAATCTCGGTGCTTCCAGTAACGAAACCTTCCCTTAACGAACTACCGCTCTTGGCTTTATAATTGCGACGGCTTTTCTGTAGCGTAGAGGAGTTTTTGCGACAGAGTTAAGATTCCACAATCCTTCTTATGTTGGGATTAATGCCCATGGCTATATCCCAGAAAATAAATCCTAGAGATTCCTTTAATTCCAATGAGTTGCAGATTGTTTCAGCTGCAGGATGCAGCATCAGAAACCGTAAAAATTCACCTCGTTGTGGATAAGTTAATGAACAACCTAAACAAGTCTACTTGAGATGACTGCTTTTGATAGTTTTGTAAAACAGGAAATCAGGGATGTAGATTTGAAGTTTTGGCGAAATAATAGATCTTACAGCAGATACTTTAAAATATATCCGAAAGGATTTAGATTTAATGACAAATTTAAGAAAAATTTTTCAGAAACAGCAGATTGTAGATATAAACAAAATCAGAAAAGAGACGAGAAATGAAGTTGATCAGAGACAAAGCAAAAATAAAATTGAGGTTTGAAAAAAATAATCATAGAGTTACTGCATTGAAGCATAGCAAAGAGATCACAAAATGTGTCACCAGGATGTCGTCTAAAAATAAACACTTGGCAAATGTGTTTCTAATAGAGACATTTTGACAAATACAAAAAACTAAATTCTCCAAGCCTTTTGGTCTCAATAGCCTCCGTTTAGACTTGTCACGATATTGTGGTCGAAGAATTTAAAAGGAAATGGTGGAGATCCTAATCAAATCAGTTAGATGATGGATATATTGCTTTATGATTAATCTAGAGTCTACCCTCATGCCACAACACAATATAGTGGCGTTCTAAGTTAATCTTAAATTCCCGTCGAAAATATTTTCCGGAGGGTGGTGGCAGTCTCTTCGAAAATTGAACTGTCCCACATTTTGATTCAATAATTCTTACCTTCCATTTCTTTGCTCAAGCTAGGACTTTATCGGACGAGGACTGGTCATGAAAATAAGCAAAAATCTCGGAGTTTTCAGTAACGAATCCTCCCCTTAACGAACTCCTCCTGTTGGATTTATAATTGCGAGAGCTTTCCTGTAGCGTAGAGAAGTTTTTGCGACAGAGTTAGGATTCCACAATCCTTTTTATGTTGGAAATAATGCCCGTGGCTATTTCCAAAAAAATAACCCTAGAGATTCCTTTCTTTCCAATGAAGAGCAAGTTGAAATCCATTCTCAGTAGATAGTCTCTCGTAAAAATCAGATTGTTCGATTTGGATAAGATATTTTAGTTAGAGTTTGGAATACTAACGTTTCAAGATGACATTTTAGTCTTTGAGAACTAGCGATACAAAATTTAAAGCCAATAAAAAACCTGAAAACGTCAAATGATAAACGTTTTTAAAATATCGAATGAAAATACGATCAAATTTAAGAAATTAAGATTTTCAGAAACGACAAATGATAAACATGACAAAATGTGTCAGAATGTGGTCTAAAAGTGAACACCTTTGAGGTGAATGGTAATTAGACTCAAAGGGAGTTTCTTTCCTTTATGCTTTTGGATTTGGATAAATAAATGGAAAATCCAAAAGATTCATTATTCACAACAACTTTTGGCTTAAATATTACTGAAGAGTATCAATTTTTTGAGAAATTTTAAATCACCTATTCTATACTTATTAATACTTACTCAGCATTAGGACAGATACGTCCATCCTTTCTATTGAACGTACTGATATAATCCATATCCTCCTGCGACAATTTAAAATCAAATATTTCAATATTCTGCTTCAACCTCGCAGGATTAGATGATTTCGGTATGGTGCTATTCCCCAGTTGCACCTGATATCTTAACAAAATTTGCCCAGGACTCTTTTTATATCTTTCTGCAATGAGAGATATTTTCGGATCATTTATAACATCTGGGTCGCCCGGTTTAGCCCACGGTCTCTCCGGTGAACCCAATGGACTGTAAGCTGTTATTGCGATGCCAAGACTTTTGCATAATTTTCGTAAACCTTCTTGGGTTAGGTATGGATGACATTCAATCTGAAAAATTTTAATTATAACCCTACAACGTTAATTAACCAAAATGTGTGGATTACTTGATTAACTGCTGGGATGATGTTGTAGTTACTGACGAGTCTGTTCAATTGCTTGCTGTTGAAGTTAGAAACACCAATTGATTTTGTTAAACCTTTAGTGACCAAGCTCTCCATTGCTCTCCAGGTATCTAAATAATCTGTTTTTAAATCCAAGGCAACTAATCCTGTATCAGGGTCGATGGGGTTAACTTCTTGTGAATACTAAATAATTATTTTTTTTAATGAAGTTTCGGATCCTTTAATACACTTACCTTATAAGCATGCGGCCAATGCATCAAATATAAATCGAGATAATCCAATTTTAAATCTTTAAGCGTCTTTTTAATAGCTGGTAAAACATGTTCTGGATCGTGGAAGGTGTTCCATAACTTGCTTGTTATGAACAAGTCCTCCCTTTTGACTTTTCCTTCTTTAATCTTTTCTGCTATAGCATCACCGATAATAGCTTCGTTTTGATAGCAATAAGCGCAGTCGAAATGGCGATATCCTAAATCAATAGCGGTTTTAACAGCATCACCGACCTCGTGTTCTTTCCCAATTGGCCCCTGTGTATGGCAAAAATTAAATTAAAGATTAAATAATTGGCATCATCACATTCTTTCGCGGGGAAGTTTTAATTAATGTTCTGCGGCGGAGGAATAGTATAAATTCCCTAGTTTAGCTGAGCTAGAGGGCGAATTCATCAAGATCTAAGCGTTGAACGGATGAAGATGTATGCTCGCCTTCCTAGAGGCTATTACCAGCTGATTTCAATGAACGTTTAAAGCGAGTGCAGATATCGTAGTTCCATCTAACTAGCTGTCGTTTTGCGGATTTTCCGAAGAATGGGCGACGGACGAAAGCGATAGAAACTTGAGCGTAATGATCAGACTTTAGACTAGCTACTAATTTAGTTTTGAGAAGTGCATTTGCCGTATCAACTTTTGAAATTGTTCGAGTTTAATGTTGGCGGTAAAGGAATGCTGGTGTTTTAAGTTTCTGTGGATGAGTTTAGATCGGTTTATTATGATCAATGGCGTTGGAATTAGTCGAAAAGTCTTTTATGGTTTTATATTAAGCAGTCGAAGCGGCAGCTGAAGAAATTGTGTCAATGTGAAGCGAAAATGTCAAGCATTAATCAAAAATAGTACACCAAGATTTTTTAAATTTGTGTTTTTCTCTATTCTTAGACCGTTAATATTGTATGATGACTCAAACATATAAGATACAGAACAATATTTGCCTATATTAACTCTAAGAGAATTAGCAGAGCACCAATTTATTTAAATTATTCAATCTTCGAAATTCCTGAGAATTAAAGTCATTTTAATGGACATAATTTACTCTCTTTTCTAAGTAGGAAGCTAGTGAGTTGTTAAATGATGGACTCATACCCAAATTGCTAAGTCTATAAACTAGAATAACATGATCAATTGTATCAAAGAGCATTAGATAGATCGGTATAAATTACGTCAACCTGTTTTTGCAAGTCAATCTGTTCAGCTATAAATTGAGTAATTGTGGTCAGATTCGTGACGGTTGACCCTCCAGGAATAAAGCCATGTTACGGCAAAATAAATTCGCAAAGGCATTAACTCTATCCACAGCAGACTCAATTAGTTGATCATCACGATATGTAGTTGTCCGAGAAATCTAGTGGTTCCTTTTTTGAAATTTATAAAAGCAAATAGTTCTTCAGAATTATATTTTAAAGCTTCTTCAAAATTATGCACGTAATAGCTGTATGCGGTTGAAATTTGGTTTTAAATTAGAAATAGTATTTGCGTTAAACCAAGGTGGATATTTCCTCGTGTTATTTGTGTTGTAAAAGTGTTATAAAAATCAGCAATTGCTAAATTTACGTCATTATAGGTATCAAGAGAGCTCCAATCAGCGTTAAGTAAATCATTATAAAGTTGTGTAAAATTCGCTTTACGAAAGTTATATCTGATATTGTTGGCTGAAGGAAAAGATCGAGATTGCGCTACAGATCAACAGGAACTAAAGGCAATTTTTCTTCGTCAACCACAACATTGCCATGTAGGTATATTAGATAATACTAAATCCAAAAAAGAATTACTACAATTTTTAATAGTTTTAAATTGTGAAAAATTTAAGAGAGTGCAAAAATTTTGAAAAGCTCTACCTTTTTTGTGTAATTGAAATTGGTATTTAAAAAATGAGGAAGATTAAAATCACCAATAAGTATAGTAGATTTATCCAGCAACAAAACTTCAAGAGTATCAATAAAGATTTCAAAATCATTGGCGGAAACATTTGGAAGAACATAAACTGCTGCAACATAAAAAAGAAACGACTGGTATGTATGAAGTGGGCAAAATAAGACCGTGGAAAATATTTTCACATTTCCAAGATGGTAGCCAGAAGGCGCAACCGGCATCTCAAACTTTTAAAGTGATTTTTCACTGAAATTCACCCAGCAAATGTTACCAAAAATCCATGCGTTTTAAATAACACTTTTTGACGTGTCTATTAAAATAAAGTAGTGGGGAGGGGAGGGGGAGTAATTCAATGCTTTTTTAAATAAACAACTGTAACTCCTAAACGACTGAACGGATTTTAACAAACTTGGTCTTATTGGAAAAAGCATTTATTGTTCTATCAAAAGTATCTTACCTGTGATATGTCTATTTCTTAGTGATGCCGCTAGAGTGCGCTTTTTGATATAATAACAGAAAATTGCAAAATTCTGAGTTTTTTTCCATAAAAATGTAGCGAAGTGATACCTAAATAGGCTAGTCAAAACCGTATTTGATATCTTATTCATAGCCTGAAATATCGCAGAAAGAAGATTTAGTTATCATATAATTTTAAAAAGATGCTATTACACCAGTATTTATTGTTATTTATTTGTTTTTTTTAAAGATTCAATTGCATAATTTATCATTTTTAAATAAGTAAACTATTTTTAGTTAAAAAAATAAAAAAAAACGTATAGGAGCATAATAAGACAAAAGGATTGATTTTGAAATAAAACTTAATGCCTCCTTAAATGCTCGAAATGGTCTTCAATCACACTCAATGCATTGTTAGAGCCGCTCACGCGTAGACATTACAGCAGCTTCAATTTCTGCTCTTGACAGGCTACGAATGGCCTCTTGTATTCATATTGTCATGTCGTCTCTCGTTGTTAGTGGAATTTGGTAAACAATTTCTTTCAACCGACCCCAGAGATAGAAGTCCAAACAGGTGAGGTCTGGGGATCGGAGAGGCCAACGAAATAGACTTCCTCGCCCAATCCACCTTTGGTGATATCTTAGATCTTCTTGAGAAATGTGCTGGACAACCATCTAGTTGCAAAAACATATTTTGCCGTAATTGCAAAGGCACATCTTCTAATAAAATAGGCAATTGGTTTACCAGAAAATCAAGAAACACGCCATCAATTAGTGGTTGATCAAATAAATAGGGAAATATAATAGTTCCGCTCAGGATGCCGGACCATACATCGAGACTCCAACGGCTTTGATATTGGACCTCGTGCAACGAGTGAGGATTGTTGTCAGACCAATAATGCATATTATGCAAATTAACGTTTTGATCACTTCTAAAAAGCATTTTAATACTTTTAAACCTTACTTGTGTGTGCAAACAACATAAATTAAACTGCCTCTATAAGTATAATTTGTTGACAAGTTGATTGTAGACATTTGTTTTAACTCCATGGCCCCTCTCTTCATATTCTGCGGACCTTGCACTTGCATATTATATGCATTGATAACTATGCCCCTACACGTTTTTCTTACAATTTTTTGAACTAGGAATACTTTTATTATTTAAAAATTATTAAATTATGAACAATAAATACTGGCGTAACAGCGTGTTTTTAAAATTATATGATAATTAAATTTTCTTTCTGCGATATTTCAGGCTGCGAATAAGATATCGAAATCCGGTTTTCACTAGCCTATTTAGGTATCACTTAGCTACATTTTTAAAAAAAAAAGTCATATTTTGCAATTTTCTGTTATTATATCAAAAAAGCGTGCTCTAGCGGCATCACTAAGAAATAGACATATCACAGGTAAGATAGGTTTGATGGAACAATAAATACTTTTTTTAATGAGACTAAGTTTGTTAAAATCAGTTCAGTCGTTTAGGAGTTACAGCTGTTTATTTAAAAAAGCATTGAATTACCCTCACCACTTTATTTTAATAGATACGTCAAAAAGTGTTAAACAAAAATTCTCGAGTAAAGCTTAGCTTTAAAAGGCATATATTTGTTGGTAACATTTACTGGGTGGATTTCAGTGAAAAATCACTTTAAATAATTAAGATGCCGGTTACGCCCTCTGGCGACCATCTTGGAAATGTGAAAATATTTTCCACGGTCTTCTTTTGACCACTTTAATCATAAAAATTTTTACTGCAAGTCTCTACGACGAATAGTTTCATAGATACAGCATTTTGCATTTTCTTATCTGATCACCCTGTACATTGGCAGACAATGATGTCAATTATCGGAACCGCATTATTCAACACAAGATCTACCAATAGTATCAAATCTTCTATCAGGTCTAATGATATTATAATTACACGGAAACAATTCGGAATTACTATATATACAGGGTTGCTCACTTGGCCTTCTTTCCTAATAGTACGTTTAATATTGATTTAATCAGAAAATGTTAAGTACATATTTTATTCGGAAATTTCTCATTTACAATTTAAAAATATTTTGAGTTCCCTAAGGGCCTTAGTTTCATCTGTGCAGGATCGTACTTAATTTTTTTTTTAATGGAACACCCTATATATTTTTATATTTTTGATATCTACATCGAATTTTAAGGACCAAGTGCGCAACCCTGTATAGAGCCATTAAGCCAGGATTCAGTAATAACAACTTTTTTTTATACATATTTGTAAAAAATAAATTAGTTTTTGGACACAATCCACGTGTATTTTGGTAGTTTAAAGATGATACAACGTTGTCGCCATTCAAGGGGTTGCTCAATTCCATTTTCGCATCGTATTAACTAGTTATTAATGTTGTAATCTTTCAATCACCAACAACAATTTTAAGATATTTTTAATAAGTTTTGAAATAATTTGTTGATATCTAATATCAACAAGTACGATCGATATAATCGTTCAAGTGACATATTTTAATAATGAAAGTGGAGCTATTTATATCATCAAGTGCTAATAATTGAGGAGTATTTTCAGCAGTAAAAAATATGAAAAACAAAACTAAAATAATAAGTGATAATTGTGTATACAGGAAATGATTTAAGTTTTGTGAATTTAATCATTTAAACAATTATTAATAATTAATATAAATATTATATTTTTTAGAATATATTCGAGAAAGAAATACAAATATAGAAAAATAAAAACATACCTGCCATGTTCCCAAACCTATAATCGGTATGCTATGTCCACTATTTAGAGATAAAGTTGCCATTATATTATTTAACCCCCGAAACTACTATTATTTGTGTTTCCTAAAGTGACGACGACAGATTACGCAATAATACACCAACTAATAGGATATATATACTCGACAAATATCTATCATTGGCTTATCTGAATGAGCACGATATCTTTGAACATGTGTTATCGATCGCAGTACTTGAATTCCAGAAAAATAAAAAAACAAGTCATCGCTTTACCTACTTAACAATTGGCAATTATCTCATAGTAGTTACCTAACAAAAATTTTATCTGCAATACAATTTTGAAGGTGAACAGCAGCGTTTAATTCTAATGACGTGCTGTTGTGAAATCAATTAGTTTTTTTTTTTCACTAAACATGTATAGAATCAAATAATTCAGACCAACTTCCTATAGTAGCAATATAATGATTCCATGAAAATTGGTGTTTATTATATAAACATGTTTCCTTCGCTAGCGGAAATACGACCGTATTCCTCTTTTTTTTTCACGGAAAACCAACAGAGATCAAGGCATCAAAGATGTTCGTTTCCCAGCACACATCGGGTGGCTGTGCTTGTTACACCAATATCCTCGACTCGCTACTATATCTTATTCATAAAGGGAGTCTGGTGTTGCGCCTCTGACAGCTATATTCGTTATCTTCACTTCTACTTCATTGAACTTCAAGAGCGGTATTGCACCAACCACTTCAAACACAAAATAAGATTGTCCGCAGATGTTACAATATCGAAAGGAGAAGAACAGTGGAAAGAATATGAAGTCGTTGCAATGTATAGGTGGTGGATCCTGTAAAGTGGTAGTTCGATTTGTAGCCAGCTGAGACGCCGATGGATTTTCTATAATCTCGTATACAATCTGGCGCTTCAGTAAATAGAGTCTTTGTCGTTACTTTTCTTGGGAGAAAGTTGCAAGTTTAAACGTCCATTATCGCTTAAACATACAATGTTAAATGAAAGAAGATGTTACATTATCTTTGTAATTTACACAGCTTCGTTGTTTATACAGGGTCGGATTGCATGGACATCTTCCTTATTATTCAAGATAGAGATTTGTTTTGCAGTTTTATGTGCTCTCTAGTTTTAATAATAAGGAAGATGCCCATGCAATCCCACCCGATTTGGGATACCCTGTATTTGATCCTCCTCTCCTCTTCAGTTCCTAACGCTCCGTCTTGGTCGATAGACGTTGACAGCGTAGTTATCCGTTTCTCTAGGCGACGGGCGAGCTATTGTTGCCGGCTGGTTTAGTGTTGGTCGATACACGTTGACTGTTAAATAACTCCACTTATCGCTGATATAATGTTGGTCGATATATGTTGACTGTTAAATCTTTCCGTTTTCTGTGATGGGCGAAACTATTGTTACAGGTTTTTTACAAGTAATCAGGTGTTGCTGTCTTCAGGTGTTAAATTATAACGAATTTAGAGCGTCACACTGTTATTTCGCTATAAGAACACACACACGAAGTACACTGACTGTTATAAGAGAAATTTGAAGGAAAACTGTGGATTTCTTCTGGAATTGGTCGACTAACTCTTAGTACTATTGGCAGGTAACAGATTTGCGTTTTCTACTTATAAATGAACATCATAATGATGTACGTGGGAGCGTTTTTATATTCGCGGAATGAGCGGGTTGTAGAGGGGTGATTAGCCGCATTGGGGGCGTGGCCTGTGCAGCGACTCATAATTAGTATAAATACGAAGTTTCATTGTTATTAGACAGTTAGTCTTTGAGCTATCGTCAACCAAGTAACATAATCAGGAGTGAAAAGTGAAATATGGAATAAATCCAATATCGTGCCGTTATAAAGTTCCTTACCAGGCAAGGAAAATCAGTCGCGACCATAATGAATGAGATGTCATTGGTTTACGGCGACTCTTGTCCAGGAAAAACCATGGTGTACAAGTGGCATAGTTTATTTAAACAAGGAAGAGAATCCCTTGAAGACGACCCGAGGCCGGGCAGGAGCATTGAGGTGACCACGCCAGCACTTATCCAAAAAGTTGAAAAAATTGTAGTCGAAGATGCTCGACTAAAGAAGAAACAACTCGGAGAAACGGTTGGAGTATCCGATACAACAATTTTTAAAATCCTACACGATCATCTCGGCGTGTCTAAGGTCAGCGCAAGATGGGTGCCGAGAATGCTCACGCCGTCGCAAAAACAACAGCGCGTAGAGTGTTCGCGTGCATTTTTGGACCTCTGTAATGAAGACAAGGATGGTGTATTGAGTCGAATTGTTACTGGAGACGAAACTTGGGTTCATCATTATGAACCTGAGTCCAAACAAGACTCCATGCAGTGGCATAAAAAGGGGACACAGCACCTCCCAAGAAATTTAAAGTGTCACAATCAGCTGGGAAACTCATAGCAACGGTATTTTGGGACTCGGAAGGAATATTGTTGATTGATTATAAAGATAAAGGTGTTTCTATAACCGGAGAATATTACGCTTCAATATTAGAGCGACTAAAACAAGCCAGTAAAGAGAAAAGACGGGGAAAATTGACGAAAGGTGTGCTGCTTTTGCACGACAACGCGCCCGTCCACAAGAGCCGCGTTGCGTTAGCTGCCCTGCATAAGGTGGGCTTCGAAATTGTGAATCACCCACCCTACAGCCCAGACCTGGCCCCGAGTGATTATTACCTGTTTCCGAAAATGAAAAAAGAGCTGCGGGGTAAAAAATTTACTGCCGATGATGAAGTCAAGGAGGCAGTTTCGGCGTATTTTGCAGATAAAGAGAAATCATTTTTTTATGAGGGTATAAATAAATTAATTGAAAGATGTGAGAAATGTATCCGCCTTCTTTTTCAATATATTCGAAAAAGAAAAATAATTTGTTTTTTTTTATATCCACCCCTTATCTCCCATTCCGCGAATATAAAAACGTTCCCTCGTAGCTTAGAGGATTTGCCTTATCAGCCTTTCAGATTTTGTAGTTGTTGAGTGGATGGGTGATGATGTAATGCTTTCCTAAAGGAAGGAATTGGTTCTTCTTACACGCACAAAATAGTGAGAAACGTTTATAAATTTCTTGTAGATTACTTAGGTAATTGTTTCGACCTTAATAACACAAAAAAAATAAGCACAATATTATTTATTGTTTATGATGCTTACAGTAGATCTACGCTCCCCTCTCCCTCCGCCCAGTCCGTCCACCCTCCTTCTTCCTCAATCAATGCTTTTGTACATAAAATAATAGAAATAAACTTATTTTCAAAATATCCAGTCCCCAAAAATATTTTGACAGCTATAAATGTCAACACCAAAACAAGTACTGATTTTAAAATTTGACAACTGTCAGATGTATTTCAAGCGAACTTTGTCAAAAGTAAATGTAAGTTACTGTATTTATAAGTTGGCAGGTGTCAAAAATAGGAATTGATTAATTATACTAGCCAACTTATAACTGACTTAACAATTTAAAAGTTAAATTAAAAAAGTATTGCAACAAGCTCGAGCATATTCGCGACTATTCCGTGAAGGGTGGCGGCAACTACAAAGGATACGACGTCACGCGAAGCGGTCTTCGTTGTGTCTGTTGATCCACAAATTGGGAAGCTTTTCAAAGATGAAAATTTTGAATGTGCAATGAATGATATAAAACTAGCATGTTTGCGAACATCTTCTGGGAAATCAAAGGAGTGGAAACTATCAACTATTACCTTCTAATTTAGGAAGGATGAGTCATTAATAGAAGGAAAGATTCCATCAAGATATTGACATCAATGGAAGAGTGATATCAGGGTAAGGGGGATCCTGTCATGATGGGAGATTATAGAACTAGACGTCGTTTTGTGGTTATGCTTTCAGTTAAAGACTGTAAGAACTATACACTAATTTTTATAACAGTTGTTCAAAATATGCGCAGTCGCCTACTACGCAGACTAACCACCTGCCGCATGCCTGGCGATCATACTGTGCGATCGGAGGCTGAAAAAAAAATAAAAATATTTTTAATCGTCGGAGGTTGGAACTTTCTCCGTTTGTAAAAAGTATGGTCAATGAGGTATACTTTGAATGATTCCAAAAGCATTCGTGACGTGGTGTAGATGCTAAATTTGCTAAAAAATATATAAAAATTTAGGATGCTTCTTTCCTTCTAATTTAGGAAGAAAGAGTAATGAACAGGGGGAAGATTCCATCAAGATATTGACAGGAATGAAACTGTGATATCAGGGTAGGTGAGACCCCGTCATGATGGGAGATTAGAGAACTAGACGTCGTTTTTGCTTTTAATTAAAAAGAACTATACATCAATTTTTATAACAGTTATTAAAAAAAAAGCGTTTGTCGGTTAATGTTATTGAAGTAAATATCTGGATACCTTTTCTAAACTAAAATAAATATGTAAAAATAAACCTCATACCACCAGTGTTATGATTAAATCAGAATTTAAATTCAATTCAACAAGTTATCGATCCAATTAAAATAACAATTACGGTTCATAAAATCAAGCTCGGGAATACAGTTTAAGTTTAAACACACATTCACGTATGCGCGGCTAAGCGTATTTAGTTCACACGTAAGTGCTTACAGTGGGATACCCCGGACCTTACCGTTTACTAATTATCGAGGCATTAATGAATGGATTTATTTTAAACGCGAAGAGCGGACTCGTTAGCTGTGGAGGAGAGCACGCGAGAATTTGTTGTAATTACGCACTATAAAGTTGTAGCAAACGGTTACCTAACTACCGTAATTAGTAGAGCGAAAAGCAAAACAAAAGTCTCTTTATCTTCGTTAATAACCGGGCTTGCGGTGGTTCGGGGGTGGTGTGTGATGCGCAGCGCAATTAGCGAAATTATAGCTTTGCTGTAAACCCGTGCTTCGCGATGGAAACTACTTATCGTGTTTGGGGAAATCAAAACATAAGCCGTGGTAATTATACGCTTTTTATTTGTTTTTAAATATCTCGCTAACTTTTTTTTTGTTTCATGTTAAATTGCGGTGCTCTATAAAGGTGTTGCAATTTTAAAAGGTTGTTGAAAATAATTGAAAGGCGTACATAAAACCATACGTTTTATGAAAAGTATAATTTATTAAAATATGGTTTACTTATATATCTACAACGATAAAAGTGTGTCAGCCCTGTAAAAGATAAATGTTTCCCGAAAAAATTTGATGTCTCAGCGTCCACTAAACATAGAAGCACGTAACAACGTGATGCCTTAACACGGGAGTATATGTACCGTCGAAATAAGTGTGCTCTAAGGGCGTTCCCAAAGGAAACAGGGTGGAAACCTAAAAGCGTGTGTAGAAGCATTTAGTCTTTTCATATCCTGAAAGCCGAAATGTGTCGAGGTGTGGGGGTGGGTAAGGCATGTCCACTTGTACACATGGAATGCTGTTTCATGTGATAAATAACCGTTACCGAAAAAGTGTATTTAAATATTGGATAATTTTATATTCTGTGCAAAAAAATTTTTCCTATAAACTATTTAAATGCAGAGTTTGGACATTTTCTGGACTCCTTGTCTTAGTTTCAATGCTGCTATTTTTATAGTTCACTAATTTACTAATAATAAATAGGCAGAGTTTGTTTGAAGGTAGTGAACCTGCTAGCCATTAGTGCACAGCAACAAGGTACTACTCTGACTGAGATTTGTTTTCTGTTCTACTCTAAGAAGATGACAAGGAAAATAGGTGTTAAGGAGGCTAGAAGTTTGTATGTATAAACAGACCAAAACCAGAAGACGGTATCTAGTCTTCAAAATTCAGTTGGGCCATAATAATAGTACAGTTCTCTTCTTGTTGAGGAATTGATACATTTGCATTAAGCCATATTCCATATGAGTATTGTCATGCTTTCCTCCATGTCCTCTTCTCGATAATTTGAACCAGGAGGCTGAGATAACATGTTATTTAATAACAACATCGTGAATGCTGAAACCCTGATTGTAAACATAACTGCATATCACTGCTTTAGTTCAAGAAAAAGATGAAAGCCACTCGGCGTTAGGTCGGGCCTATATGGTAGGTGTTTGAAAATGTCCCACTGAAATTGCTGAAGGAGACGTTGGGAGCGCTGTGAGGACGGATATTGTCGTGGATCAGAACAATTCTAGAAGTCAGCATGCCTCTTCGTTTATTTTGAATAGCTCTCTGTAAGCCCCAAAGAGAACAAATATAATGATCGAACATTGGGCGCATATAAATACATTGGACCAATATTAAATTTATTTTACCAATTTTGGGTCAATATTTTTTAATGTATTAGTGGAGTGTTGTTCGTGGTAGCGTCGCAAAGTTTCACAAAATAAATCTGCATTAATTGTTGTTCCAGGCTGCATAAACTCTATAAGCACCACACCGTTTTGGTCCCAAAAAGCAGTTGCCATAACCTTACGGTTGTTGAAGGTTTGTTTGAATTTTGGCGGATCTCTTTGAAGAATTAGTTCAATAGTTGTGATTGTCGTTTCTTTTCGGGCATGTCATATTGAACCCATGTCTCATCACCTGTCGCAATTGATTTCAAAAAATATTCTCCATCAGTATTGTAATTGTCAAGCAACTCCAACGCTACAGCCATTTGGCGAGTTTTGTAGTTGTCAGTCACCATTTTTGGAAGACGAGTCTCTACATGCACATCAGTTCGGCAATCTTTAAACTTTCGAAACCATTCACGAATAACGCTATCACTCATACAGCTGTCTCGATACATTCGACTCATTCTTCGATGAATTTCTGCAGCACTGTTCCTTTCTGCCTGCAAGAAACGAATACAGCTCGCAATTCACACTTGGCAGGAGAATCAATAGCGACAGCAATGTTTACATGACTGCAACTCCACAGGAAATGACATGTTGGACTCACCAGTGACAGAGCTCCAATTGCCCAGGAATGCACACCAACCACCTGCTGCATGCCTGGCCATCATACTGTGCGATCGGAGGTTCGTATATTTCGTTTGGTCTATGGTTAATATAAAATTTTTAATCGTTGGAGGTTGGAAGTCTCTTCGTCCGTAAAAAGTATACGGTCATTGAGGTATACTTTGCATGATTCCAAAAGCATTCGTGACGTTCTGTTGGAGCTATTGCACTTTTCAATTCCTTGCCATATATGGAGCTCCGTTCAGGTTGTCAAGAATACTGTCAAAAGTATCAACATCTAGATTTAGAGACTTGTTTATTACACTTACTAAATGATGATAAATAATATGTAATAAACCATAAAAATTACTGAATATTCTGCAAAAAAAGATTGTGTTTGCCATTTGTCTAAATCTTGAAATACTTGAATTTGGTCAATGTTTTCACTATAAGTTATACCAGTTTCAACAGATATTTCGTAAAACATTGAGATACAAAATTTTATCAATCTAATTTTTTCTCTTCTGGGTGCTTTTTCTTAAAACTCTTAAAAATTTCGTTAAAATATCATCCGTCCCGTTTGACGGCAAACAAAAATGTTTTTGAGCATCGTATACGATTGTAGTCTTTGATGCAACATAATTCGGGTAAACTAGACTTCACAACATAAAAAAAACAAAATTAACCTATCGAAGATATAATGAAATATATCAACAATTTTCAAACCAGTAATAGCAAAAAAAATGAAGGGTCATGGAGTAACAGACACATCAAAAGTATAAGATGAGTAATAATAAATTAGACAACATTAAAATAGTCAGAATAAAAGAAGAAGAGTGATTTAGTGCAGTAAGAATGCAGTTAGGTCCCTCCCACCCTCTGTTTTTGCTTGCTTTAAGAACCAGCTTGAATCAGGTCAACCAGGGCTAATAAAGCTAGTTGTTTCTTAAGTTTAAACCAGATCAAATCAAGTCAAAACCAGAATAGCTGTTCAGGTTAAAACCAGGTCATAATCAGCTCGAACCAGATCAAAACCAGGGTTCTTGGTTTTAAACAAGCTTGAAGCCAGCTCAAGCTAGGTCAAACTCAGCTTTAAATCACATTGCTTTCTGAATCAGGTTAAAAGCAAATCGTAAATGGAACCTAAATGCCTTCTGTTTACATCAACAACGAACAATTTTCTTTAATAAATCTTCTGGAATTTTGAAGCAGAACTTTTATTGTTCCATTACCAAACATTCTATTGAAACATACCGACGTATTCGTTTCTATTTTGTATTGATTTGAATTGCTATCTGGGGTTTTACCTTTACATGACCAAAAAAAAATCACACTAATCCATCGATCCTTGAACATTTTCAAATCGTAGATGGTGTGAGGTATTGTGTGCACTCTATCAAATATTGCATAGTCGGTCCGAAAACCATTCACAAAACTCCATCCATATTGTTTATTTACTCTAACCTCTTGTACTGGCGTGGTGATCTGGTCCCTTTTGCTGTGCAGACTAATCGCTTGTTTAATACTTTTTTAACTTCAAAGTAAAAAATCCGCTACCTTAGATTCAGTTGGAGGGTGGCCATGAATTTTCAACACAAACTCGAGAAACAGCAGTTAAAAAATGATTTCAACTGGTCGGTAAATGTGCGGGGGTAATCCAGCCTGCAGAAAGGAATGCGTTTTTAAATGCATCCACGTTTTTCAATCGTGAAATTCTCTCCTTATCGAAGAATGATAAATTTCAGCCTCAGCTATTGTTCGTAAGACCTAAGTTTGTAAGCTCAATTCTAAGAGATTTGATATTTGTGGATAGATGGCGTGGTGTATGTAACAGCCAGTATATTTTATGCATCTGTTATATAACTGTGACAAATAATTCATTTTCATTTAAAAATGTTAAAGTTCACAATAAATTGTACTGATGTTCATGACATTCAAATTGCTGCCGGGTATTCATCGAACGTTTAAATCTCTTCCCTATTGTTTACGTTTCTATTTTACTGTTTTGTTTCATAATTATTCAACGTAACGATTCACACCGAAGTCGTTACGAACTACACCGTAGAATAGTACGGGGAACACAAAAGGAAATGCAATAAGTTTGAAGTAAATGAAGCGATACCGGGATACTGACTTTTATTTCACCCTTCGAAGAAACTTAGCGGAATACGTAATCGCCCTATACATTTCGAACGGCTGCTCTAAAGGGATTCAAATACGGTAAAGTAAAGGATTTGAATGGATTCCGTTGACCGGGCAGAAAGCGGATTTAAACATTGCACAAGGCGACGACGTTTTAAGATTGCTGAACCGTTTTTAAGCCGTTCAATCGCTGTTTATATTCATTCTTGAGATTGTTTCTCAGTAATGCTGTAAAAAAAATGTAATGCATTTTTAGGGGAAAAAACCGCGTAATCATTATTCTTTCCATGTATATCATTTTTTTTAACTTCCGTGCACGCTTAAGGATTTATTCCGGCCGATAAAGCTTCCGTATATCGAAATAGTGTTTATTCGAGCGACATTTTCAAACATGATTGGCAATATGCGACGCACATATTCCTACCTAACCGATCAAGGGAGGCAAGTTCTTTTGATCTATACGTATACGCTTCTCGTCTCTTATATATGTTCAGAAGAAATGCGAATCAACACATTTGTCTGCCTTTTACCAGTCCATATTACTGTATACAACGAAGCTAGCAGCGAGTCGTCTTTCGAGTAGTCGATATTTTCTGCCCTATTTCAATTTATTCAGGGTTCAGCGAAAACCACCAACAATCCTTTTGCATTTACCCCGATCACATTCTGTACATTCCTTGTGGTTTTCATCTTGTTGGAATTCTGTAACAGAAATATATTTGGTTGTCATATATAAGTGTGTAAGATTGGAGTGTTAACATTGAAAATATTATTATATCTGGTATATTTATTGTTTTGTGAATAAATACGAATGTGAGAATTACATTTTAAAAGACTTTCTTTAGGGGATTACTGGTAGAGGAAGGAAACATCAATTGGCTTGCACTTCAAAATGATTCCTGTCTTTTGCTGCTGATTTATGACAGGCATTCCAACCATGTTAACTCAACAGAATTTCTTCGCTGAATGAGGAAAGGTAACATCTTAAGTCAGGTGTGTGTAACCTGTGATGGGAATAACATACTGGAATCTCTGGATGGGTCGTAAACTCCTGGTTTAGCTTTCGAAACGTTGTTCAGCAAGAAGATATTTTGAATGGAGTGATGAAGATGACCCATTACAAAACAAATGAAAATATATCAAGAGAAAATCTTCCATAGACTCTAACACTGCTTGTTAGACTATGTCTATTGATTTATCCTAAGCATTCGATATCTTTTTCTTAAACCACACCACTACAGTATTAAAGGATCGATCAACACCTGTATCAAGATTTTCTTGAAAATCGCGTTCAACCAATCACATTCTAGATCCAGTAAAAAGTCGTAGATATAGATTTTAAATAGCAAACCTCAATTGGCTCCTGAAAATGAGGTAGAACTGTTGAATTTTTTTTGGGGTTTTGCCTTAAGAAACGAAAGAATTTTTCAATTAACTAATCCAATATGTTCAGTGAGCCACTATCAAACCAAGATTCGATTTGATGAGTTATTATCGACTATTGCGCTTCAACTTTTGCGAAGTTACTGACTCCTTCGGAACTTTGGGACCAAGTTGCATATGCTGCTAGCAAAAAGGGTTATATGAAAGCAATTATTTTTACAAATAGGTTCTGAAAATGATTCCTGTCCTTTGCTGCTGATTTATGACAGGCATTCCAACCATGTTAACTCAACAGAATTTCTTGGCTGAACGAGGAAAGGTAACATCTTAAGTCAGGTGTGTTACGACTTGCTTAAATGAACGTACAACTTTTTGACCCGTATATATAGTAACCAGAGATGGGCCAATTTTGTCTGAGGTGGTGCAAGATTTCACTCATAATATTATACCTTGATATCAGGAACATCTCTTACTGAAGCAAACCCGAATTTGTTGGCTGAAGATGGATGGATTCAAGTGTTATCGAATGTCAAGAAACTGCACTTGATTTCGGCCAACTTGCACCTGCGCTCGCTATGGTTTCTGTATAATGTTGTAAGAAAATTTTGGCACCAAATGTGATGTTCGACGAAGAACAAAATTGGTAGATAGGAAGAAAATAATGCATAAGCTGCTGATGGGAGTAATGAGTCCGAATTATTTCCAGAAACTTTGCGATTAGATTTAGTTGATTAATTTGAATTTTTCTTCCGACTTTTATGATTTCTTTAGAGCTGAGTTGATCAGTTTTGCAGTTTTGAAATTTGTGGGATGTGGCTAGAGTTTTGGTTGCTTAGATTTGAATTAGGTTGTTGATGACGTGCACCGCAATTTACGATGAAAATACTATATCAACATTTTGTATTGGATCTGATGACAATTTTATAAGTTTTGCCAATTAATTCTAACATGTTATTGCATTGGAGGATCGCTGACGAGCTCGGATAGATCGAAACTACGTGGTCCAGTTCTAACACTTGATCTATTTTTGTTGTACTTGTTCGCAGGCTAATTTCTAACAATATGCACCTATTACAAGCATTCTTTGTATTTTGGATTACCATTAACTGCTTAACAGATCGAGACACGACTGACAATCTACGAATTGTGCGGGTTAGATCGGTATCTGTTCCACCGACCTGTATTATGTAGTACCCTGCGGTGTTCCATTCAATAGGACATGGTGGTTCTATAAAGGAAATTTACGAAAATCTAAAATGTTGTTAATGTACTCATATATAATGGTTCGGATTTTAATACTCGCGACTGTACAAAAACCGATTGTATAGAAATGTTTAAACGACGTTTGTTAGGAAAGCAAAAAGTTCGAGGTTACTGACGTGTTACAAATACAAATTCGATGATGTTTTCAATCTAATTAAATTAGATTAGATAGATTCAATTGACGTCATCAGAATTAACTCGATACTTTGATTGTCTATCTTTTATTAAAATAAATATGCTTTTCCTCCTATCAAACTTTGATCAAATAAACAACCTAAACTTTAATGGAAAAATCTTCAATACAAACAAAACTTTGTCCCTTTAATTAATTATATCACGATAATTGCATCAAAAACAAAACTTAGGCACACATTAATGTTACTTATTTTCCAGATGACAAGTACATAATTCACCTATACGCAAGCTCTTACCGAAAGCTTACTTCAAATAGAAAATAGTCCTTAAATACGGCGAGGTACAATTTATCTTTATTAAGCGTATTCGTTGACAGTGATGTGACTCGGGCCCTATGGACCTTTCACTGTAGATATCAATCATTCTTCATTACTTTTGATAGCGTCATGATTTTCTGTCGTTCCAGTAGAAGACGGGTCATCCCTCCTCCTTTCAAATCCGCGCTCTTTACGGACGAAGAAGGAATAGAACTTGGGGAACGAGTTGCTGATGCGCTGCCGGCAAAGAGTAACGCCTATTTTCGCTAGTACACCTTTCAGATTCTTAATTGCCTTATTGGGTGCACTAAAATGTTCTTCGCTTACTGGAGCTGCTTCCCTTCGAGTAATTAATTTACGTCAGAATGCTGATAATGGGTCAGGTGTGTCCGTGACGCAGATAGATTATTTTGGTGAAGACGTTTAATGCAAGAATAAAAAGTATAATCAATTTATTTAGGTTTATTTAATTAGAAAATCCGTATAGTTATTTTTTTTTAATTTTTGAGAAGCTGGTGTAATATATATAGAATTAAAATTTTCAAACACCACCGCTGTATAGATAGAGTACGTAATTAGCCTTCTTGTCCCTAATTTGCATAATTTAAACGATGCTAATATCCGCTGATGTATAAAGCAATTACTTGCAAAACTTTCGGAAGTTGGATATTAGTACTGAAAGTTCAAGTTGTGCGCTAACTATATAAGGTTATAAAATGTTATAATAGGAAAAGGGCTGCGCTTTAACAGCTCAGGGTAAATGTAAACGGTATACATCGGAACAGAATCGGTCGGTTTTGCGCCCTCTCGTTCCTATCTTACCACACATTCTATGTATGTATGTATGTATGTGCGAGAGTGTGGTAGAGAAACTACAACGTTTAAGTTTACGGAGTCTGCAAGAGTCTGCGAGCGGAACCGGAGACGATGAAAATAGTTTTGGAAATCCACGTTTTATTTGATTTATTTTCAATTGATGGCTAGATCTTCATACACGAAAGTTAATTAATAGTTATTAATAGTTTGGACATCGATACAGTAACCACAAAATTATTTCTAGGCTCCAATAGTATTTATTAAACAGTTACAAGTTTTCTTGATTAAAACACTGAAAAAATATGGCTACGCTTTAAAACTGTCGGGATTAAGAATCTAGTAGGGCTAAAGCTTCTATTTTTTTGCAGATTGGGAGAGCCTGCTGTGTGAAATTTCTTCCAATAATGAATCTGTGGTGGGAATAATATATAGTAGACTCCCTCTTAACCGGCTACCTTTTAACCGGCCAAAAACTAAATGCGCTGGAGCGTTTGGATAAAGGAGAGTCAGTCAATCGAATTTGTAACAAATTAGATGTTGGAAAAAGTAGAGTAAACGATTGGATTCAGGATTTTTGCACTCAAATAGAATCGAGTAAAACACTATCAACGCGTTGTACGATCAAACAACCTGGAGACGAGTTGATCGATGATTCTCTTTGGCTATGGTCTCAACAAGAACGTCGGAGGAGTACTCCAGTATGTGGTCCCATTTTAAAAGAGCCTCATTCGAAAATTAAAGATGGTGGCCAATTTTTCCCAAGTGAAGGGCTCACTCGTTTTATAAGCGTATTCGGTGAAAACCTGTCGGCAGATGCACTAGTTAGCGAATTGTCTACAAAATTTGAAGCTTATACAACAGAAAGAAAATTACACCCAGAACAAGTCTATAATATGGACGAAACTGGCCTTAACTTCAAGCTTTTACCCCAGAAAACATTCGCTACAAATCAGGAAAAATCGGCTTCTGGATTTAAAACAAACAAACCTTTTACTAACTCTAGGAGTTTGTTCCAACGCCACTGGAATACATAAGAATCCTTTTTTTTGTAATTGGGAAGTCTGAAAAGCCCCTTGCTTTCAAAAAATGTGAAAATGTTATCTCTTCTTGTACATTATCGTACACAGAAATCTGAATGGATCGACAGTTATGTGTTTACAGAAAAAGTTTGTACCAGAAGTAAAACAACATCTTACAACCCTGAAATTACCGATCGAAGCTGTTTTAGTCATTGACAACGCTCCAACACATACGGAGGTGTTCACATCTGAAGCTGATATAGCAATTTACTTTCTTCCTCCGCATGTAACAAGCTTATTGTAATCCATGGAGCAAGGTGTCATTGCAAGTTTGAAAAGGCGTTACAGACACAAACTTCTTTCTAAAATCCTCTCAAAGCTGAAAGACACAGGACTAATCGCTGCTTTGAAGACTATCAATATTAAAGATGTGATCTACATGTTGGCTAAAGCTTACGAAGAAATGCCTACCACTACGTTTACCAAATCGTGGAAAAATCGTGGAAAAAAAAAAGACAATCCTGCAGCTCTGATGTCACTAACCTACTTATTGATTTTTTGAATGTGCTGGTCTTAATGCAAGATGTGAACGAATGGGTTGCTGCCGATTATGCGATTATGCTTCCAAAAGGGCAATGCACACAAAGAAACAAACGAAAATCCACGATTACTTTTAAAATTTTTATATGTATTTTATAAATATCATATATAACAACAAAGACTAATCACAACGTAACATTTTTATTCCACTTTTAATTCCTGTTAATTTTAACGACAGCCACTCCCTGAAGATTTAATAAACATTAAATAGCAAAGGTCCTAGATTACAATTGGCACTCCAGAAGTATTGCAAATATCTTCGATGGAAAACCATTTAGAAAATATAGCCGCTTCGGTGATTTAGATAAGAATGTATTAATTGAGAACAATGGACACACAATGCAAGGGACGTTTTTATATTCGGAATGGGGATAAACAAATTATCTTTTTTTATTCACCTGCAAGACGGATAATTTTTTCTTTAATTAATTTATTTATACCCTCATAAAAAAATGATTTAATCTTTATCTTAAATAGCGAAAGCCTCCTTGACTTCATCATCGGCAGTAAATTTTAGAAACAGGTAATAATCACTCGGGGCCAGGTCTGGGCTGTAGGGTGGGTGATTCACAATTTCGAAGCCCACCTTATGCAGGGCAGCTAACGCAACGCGGCTCTTGTGGACGGGCGCGTTGTGGCAAAAACCACCTTTCGTCAAGTCTTTTCCCTTTAATGGCTTGTTTTAGTCGCTCTAATATTGAAGCGTAATATTCTCCGGTTATAGAAACACCTTTATCTTTATAATCAATCAACAATATTCCTTCCGAGTCCCAAAATACCGTTGCCATGAGTTTCTCAGCTGATTGTGACACTTTACATTTCTTGGGAGGTGTTGTGCCCTTTTTATGCCACTGCATGGAGTCTTGTTTGGACTCAGGTTCATAATGATGAACCCAAGTTTCGTCTCCAGTAACAATTCGACTCAATACACCATCCTTGTCTTCATTACAGAGGTCCAAAAATGCACGCGAACACTCTACGCGCTGTTGTTTTTGCGGCGGCGTGAGCATTCTCGGCACCCGTCTTGCGCTGACCTTAGACATGCCGAGATGATCGTGTAGGATTTTAAAAATTGTTGTATCGGATACTCCAACCATTTCTGCGAATTGTTTCTTCTTTAGTCGAGCATCTTCGAGTACAATTTTTTCAACTTTTTGGATAAATGCTGGCGTGGTCACCTCAATGCTCCTTCCCGGCCACGGGTCGTCTTCAAGGAATTCCCTTCCTTGTTTAAATAAACTATGCCACTTGTACACCATGGTTTTTCCTGGACAAGAGTCGCCGTAAACCAATGACATCTCATTCATCACTATGGTCCCGACTGATTTTCCTTGTCTAGTAAGGAACTTTATAACGGCACGATATTCGATATTTCCATATTTCACTTTTCACTCCTGATTATGTTACTTGGTTGACGATAGCTCAAAGACTAACTGTCTAATAACAATGAAACTTCATATTTATACTAATTATGAGTCGCTGCACAGGCCACGCCCCCAATGCGCCTAATCACCCCCCTACAACCCGCTCATTCCGCGAATATAAAAACGCTCCCTTGTATCTGGTTTTGTGAGCAATATGTCGTGATCAATCGTATCGAAAGCTTTCGAAAAATCGGTTTATCATCCAGTACAGTAGAAAGAAGCTAACAATAAGTCATGCACGCAAAATTAGTCGTTGACCGTGCAGAAATAAACCTGCTGATGAATCGACAGGTAGGGCTGTACGTTTTGCACTCGTTTTGTAAATAGGAACAATTTTACTATTTTTTTTCATCTTCCAAACATCAACTAGGAAACTGGGGATTGAATCATCTCCAGCTGTCATATCCTTATTCAGACGAAGAGTAGTAGGTAGGTGGAACTTCTTCATTGATAATATATCCCACGTTAAAAGACGAATTGTAATTGTGTTTCTTATACATGGACTGGAGAACAGCTTAGCAAAGGCATTAGCAATTATCTGAGGTTGGGAGAGATCTCCATTTTCAAAAAACATGTCACTATAGGTACTCTTGTATTGTCGTTTGCGGTGTTAATAAACGACTAAAAAGTATTCGATAATCCCGATAATTCCATTCTCAATTTTATGTAGATAATCAGCATAGTCCAGTTGAATTTCATGTTTTAATAAATCTCGAACCCTTTTAAATTCGTCGTGATAATACGGTGACCCTGTATATTTCCACTTTCTGAAGTATGTTGCCTTCACGTGCACCAGGTGTTTGATGTTGCTTGTATACCATACCGGATATTGGTTTATAATGTTTAGTTTTGGAAAGATAACGATCAAGAATAGAGTACAAAACTTGATAGAATTGATAACAAATTCTATGGAGATATGTATATCTTTGAACGTGGGGTTACCTTAAAAAGACTAATAAATTGATATACGCAACGCTTCAAGTATTCTCCGACTAAATACACACTGATTACAATTCAAATACTCTAATTGCAGTCAAACTTCTAGCATACATATGGTGTTTAATGCCTTCAGAATTCTAGTTATGCAGAGCAAATGGAACCAATTTTGTAAATGCAGTTTGCTTATGAGCGTACTATTTGAGGGAATGCACACCCAGGACTGGACATTATTGTAAACAGTCGATGCCCACATGTGTGCACATAATTTGAATATGAATACAGCTGCAGAATACCAGAGTATATACCATTCTTGCTAGAACATCTGCGTTGATATTGCGGATACTTCTCCGTACATGTACACGACTCTATTCGATAATACTCCCAATTTTAACTGAAATTTTTGAAATATTGGATACGTATATTTCTAAAAACGATTACAATTCAATATTGTGGAATAATTTTTAGATAAAATATTACCAAAGGAAGAATGCAATGAAACAATTTAAATAGGAATTCATATTAATTATAATTTTAATGCGAAATAAACCGATTTCGGAGTAAATCTCTCTTTTTACGGTAGGAATATTGGGGCGAATGAATATAAAACGTAATGCGATTTTCGCATTTACAAGCTTTGAAATGGTATTGAAAAAGCCGGTTTGAAAATGTTATAATGTCCTCGTAATCCTTGATGACGCTTTTGAGAAAATAGCAAATATTTGAGTAAGATAATAACAATTTGATATATGAATTGAAATGTTAATATTTTCTTATTCGAATTACATTTATTTTTCTACTACATACGAAACAATACCAGCTTATCTTTTCAAATGAAAATAAAACCACTTCCTCAAAGTTCATCTTAAGAACTACGTTGGCTGTCTGTTTTCCCTAGTTTTATCTGTATGAATGTACATATATTCTGCATTCCATCTGTCTTCGTATGACAGAATTATTATTTAATGCCGTTCAGTCCAGAGATTTACCATTCCACAAACGTACCTTGTTGCAATTCCTTTGAACTGTATTCGATATACCACATAAGTAAGGGGTCGTCGGTAGAAGATATGCGAATTACACGTACGATTTATGAAATATTTCCTCTTTGATTCCGGTATCTCGAAAGAAAATATGTTTTCGTGGAATATAAAGAATGGAATTTAAACGTAGTTTTTTTTTCTCGTGCGGAGATCAAGAACGGGCTTTACAAGATTATATATACAATATTGTAGGTAAATTTATTACACTGTGTTTTCCCCCTTTAGTTAATTTAAAAAGAAAAATTTTAGAATGTAATATTGTACTTTGTTTACGAAGTGGAACGTTGCAAAGTTATACCTTACATTGAATATTTATCGAGCGTGTATTTAAAGAAGGTTCGTTTTCTTTTCAGCATCTTTTAAATTTAAATTATTCAATTAATTCCTTTCAATAACATGTAACAGATCTGGCCAACAGAACCCTCAACAGACGAGATCAGATACGATTACGTTTTCAAGAAGAGTTGAAAAATAAACAATATGGGTGGATGATCGAGGCTAAAAAAAGATAGAAATTAGAAAATAAATACAAGACAAGATGTAGCAGTTTAATGGGGCATTGTTTCCTTTTTTCACAATTTTTTTTGATACAGTTTTTGGACAATACCTGGTTATTGAAGTTAAAAATCTAGGACGGCACTTCGTCAAATCTTTCGCTCTATTTGTAAATCAAAACACAACTGTTGTTTGCCTAAACTAATACTTAAAGCTTTCTCCCGTGCACCATCCACTGATTTTTTTTTTCAATCTACGGAGGGTGCTAGGTGCAGAGGTTTCTTAAGCTGTATTGTTTGTCTGACTATCACTGTAATTCTTGTTGTGTAGTTTGTAAATGCTAGATCGATTGGCATATAATTCTCCAATAAAAGTGTCACCGTCCATTCAAAGCATTGAATCCCAGATCTCAGCAATTTCCCACATCACTGGGTAGCCACCCAACCACTGTGCTTATCGGCCTGTTTTTATAGAGGATATTTTGCATAGGTTACTGATAAGCTTTCCACCTCCTCACTATCGTAACGACTTCATCATCTGTATAACCTTGAAGATTAAGGTCGTCTTTGTCTAGTCATCTAAGAAAAGCATCAATAATCAAAGCCCAAGATACCAGCAATAATATGCTCCTCTGAGCGTGTTTCATTACTTGTCTGAAAGCCATCAAGATTTTTCATAGCTGCGTAGTTTCTTTATTCTTTATTCTGTAGTTCTTCATTATAAAGCGAATCCATCGCCTCCCTCACACCCCACTTATCGTCACGACTAGATCATCTGCATAGCCTTGAGGATTAATGCCTTCTTTGTGTAATCATTTAAAGACCTTCTTATAGCTGCATCTTAATTTTGCTAGGAATCCACAAGATTGTAGAGCCCTCGGTGTCTTTTTTGCTCCACAGCGTTAGTTATCGACTGCCCACAATATTTTGCATCATGTCGATGAATGACATATAACTGATGAGTAGCAAGAAGACAACAATCAATCAGACTATAACTATTCTAGTTTTTCATTCTTTATACCAGCTATACTAGTTGACCAACAAAAAACTTGAAGACAATAGCTAAAGATGTAGCTTTTTTAGATCGAATTTTCCATCTAAACAATGCATGGTCTCACGAAAACATTTTTGCTATATTTGGCCACTATATCTGGTAACTACAACTGCTGTACATGCCTCTTGTGACGAGCCTGAAAGTTTCGAATTTTAAGATATGAAGACTGCAGATCATCGCTGCTCCAAATGTATCGAGGTGGCAGAAAAGAAAGTTGGAATTTTTGTTTTTCTAGGTCTATAATTGAAATGGTTTTTAAAATTGATAACAGGGGAGCATTGCTACAACGTTTAAAGAACTGCCTTTCATTTGATTCTTCCACAAGCTAGGCAAACGAGTTAGTAAGGAACAAGATATTTCTCAAGAATATGGTGTACCTAATAAGATTTGTTCAGCTTTTCGAAGACAAAATTAACAAGTTAATATCTAGATGGAGAAGACTTGATAGAGAGATTTGATGCTCTAGCGAAGCTAAATATATAAGAATAATTCTTGATTTTCTGGACATGCTAAAGGTTCTCTGGGAAAACCTGCAGGTAACTCGTCTCGTGCTAGCCTATATTACTCTGGTATGTTCTCAAAAAATCGACAAAAATGCTTTACAAATGTCAAATTGAATCATGAAGATATACAAGGAACAAACAATTATATCCTAAAAGCATTCCGTTAATGACAAGGAAAATGTTATGGTAATTAAACTTGCAAAACATTTTGTTGAATTGAAACCTCTTCTAGCTGTTTCCAAAAGCCAACTCACCAGAGGTATCCAATAACGAGAGGCAAATGAAAAAGTCTCTCTTTATAAAACAATACCTGCACAAACACAAGCGAAGAAATTTCCTCAAATAGGAACAAGAAATTACTTGATCTTAGAAAGCCAAAGCTAAGGATACTTACGATCTCCTTCTATAATACAACCGTATTTAATTTTGACCAATTCCATGTTAAATAGCTTTTTAAACTATTCTTGTACGTAACATTCTTTTATATTCCATGATATTTTTACATAATCCTTGAATATAATAATCTAGAATATTACAGCTCATCTGAGCTACACCAGAAGAGAATCCGCACTTTCATATATACAACTGCATATTCTGCTAGCGTTTTCAGCTATTCACCGCGTAAGAGATCCTACGCGAAGTAGCATACAGCTAGCAAACCAGTGCTAATGCAGTGCCATTGCAGCCGGGCTCAAGTTAATAATTACGTTTAAACGACACTTAAGAGCGTAATTACTATTCAGGGCGCATTCGTTAGCCCGCCGAGAATGAAATTAACCTTATACCCTTTGAAATGAATTTTTCGATTTTTCAGTGAGAAGTAGTGAAGGAGAACGTTATATGCAGGGATAACTCCCCGGATTGTTGGATCGTTGCCAACGAAAATTCGAGACGTTAACGATATTTTCCAAAACGTTATTATCGTTTTTACGCCAGCTGAAAGGATGAAAAGAGAACGAGAAAACTACGCTGGAGCGTGCAATGTTTATGTGACGAATTAACATCGTTTTAATGATTTCGCCAATTTGAAGTCTCATTAGATTAATGCCGCATATATTTTTCGTTTGTTTGTTTTTGGCAATTTAGATGTTGGTATATGTTGCTGTTTTATTTATGTTAAATATAACGCATTTAGTTGCAATGCACACCAACATTATTTTTCAAACAATGATAATTTTATTAAGCAGCGTACGTTCCTGATGTAATGCCTGATTTCATTTATTAAATAAAGTGAGCGCTAGATTAAACTTCAACTTTAATCCATATTTATGTGTTAATTATTGATTAAATGCTTCTTTTCGAGCATATACATACTTTACGTCATTGGGATTGGTGATTTGAATTCATGTTTTTGATATTATTTTTTATAGAAATGGACAGCACAACGCTTTAGCTTCGCAAGATAAAGCGGTGCCAAACTTTTGTCGCAGAAGGTACCCCAAAAAAAAAATTTAAATATCTTGTCAATGGGAGTACCACAAACCTTTCGGTTTGGAACACAATATGTTATAAGACTAGCAGAAAACCATGAAATCATGGCACAATAAAAAATGAATTCAAATATTTTGAAGATAGGAGTAACAAAAGATGAGACACAAAACTTAAGCCACAGTTGTTTTTGAATTTTTTTTGTCGCCGTGCTGGTATATCTACAGCATCTCCAAAACGAAATACGAATATCATGAAGCAGCATAAACTTTCCGGTTGACAGTGCAAACGGCTCAAAACTACCACAAAACTTTGACCGCATTATTACAAAATTTTCTCTTATAGGGGTGTTGGCATGCCTACAGTATGCCGTAGATATGAAGAACTGCAACCAAATTGTCACTGCAATTGCGTATAAATTTTGACTATTCGCGAGGTGCTGGCATATCCCCAAGAAGGAACTCAGATATTTGGAAAACAGAAGGAACACAAAAGTTGTGGTTTGCAATAGTTTTTGAATTCTTTTTTATCGGGATTTTGGTCTTCTATGGCAAAATAATTGAAGTAGAAAAAGCAGAAAAGGAAAGAAAAAATTAAAGAATCTTGCAAATTGATACAGGACTAAACTTTCGGATAGAGGCACAAAACTGTCATAAACCAATACAAAACATTAGCCGCAGTTGTTTTTAAGTCACCATTTTTTCAGGGCACTGGAACGCCTAATATAAATATCTGGAAAACAGAGCCAGCAACAGAAACTTCCGGTTTGCAGCATAAAATATCATATAGTTTTGGCTGCAATTGTTTTTGATTTCTGGTTTTTCAGGGTCAGAGCACTGATCTCTCTACAGCACAATGGATAAAATAGAAGAAACAAACAATACAGAACAGCACAAGAGCTTAAGAACGAATGAAATCTCTCTTGAGGGGTGGTGGTATGTCTTCGACACCCTAAAAAGGGGTCAAAATAGAACCAGCACAAAACTTTGCGAAAAATAATTTTGTTGAAATTGTAGGGTGGCAGTAGCCACCCCCTCCTCCTCCCAACCCCACAAGAAAAAAAAATTCAGATATTTTAAAACAGAAGCAACGCAAAATTTATACAGTAATCCCTCCATTTACGCGATCTCCATTTACGCGAATTCACTTTAACGCGGTTGAAAATTTCTTAATTTTAATTTAATATAAATGTTCTATTGCACGCCAGATGGCGGTTGGTGATGATTCCGTGCGTAGTTTTTGCAACATGTGCACGAATAACACCCTATCTTCCTAAAAGTTAGGTATGTGTGTATTTAAACATTCAGGTTCATTCGCATTCACACAAGTTCCATTTACGCGATTTCCATTTACGCGCTATTTTCATGGAACCAATTACCCGCGTAAATAGAGGGATTACTGTAGTTGTTTTTGGATTTTAATTTCTCAAGGTGGTGGGCAGCTTATAGAAAAATAATTCAACCAGAAGGGAGAAAAAATGAAATTCAAAGGAACTCTCACAAAGGGAAGTAGCATTAAACTTCTAGTTTCCAGAATAAAATGGCTCGAAATTTTGGCATCAATTGTTCTGCAGTTTCTCTGATCAAAGTGATGTCGTCTTTATGGCGTACGATCTACGGTTGATACCCAGAAATACGGCAAAAAATAGCACTAAATTTGGTCATATTTAATTTTTTTTTTGTAATTGTTGATGGCTTAGTCTAGTCGGATGATACTTTTATTTATATGACTATACAAGTCTGCCCTCTCGGATCTTGAGCTCTTTTCCATGTGTTGATTTCAGAAATGAAGCCAATATGTATGTGACAATCATTGTTTGAAAATAGTGCCATCTATTGGACTAAATATACTTAATGAAGCTAGGAGGATTGTTGGGTAAAAACGCCAAATTCAGATTGCTAAATTTGTAACAGCTTTGTTGTGAAGAAGCAACTACAAAACATAACCTCATTTGTGACACATTTTTGAAAGTATACTGTTTAACATTTCAGGATTTAAAGATGTTATTGGGGGCTCTTGGTCAAATTTTCTATGAAGCAGTGCTTCATAGAAACAGAGATTCAGAACTTTAATATTCTGAAACTGGAGAGGAGTACCAAGGAGCACCAAGAAGCACTAATCAAAATATCAATTGTTTAAATACTATTAATTAAAAAGGGTAAGGAATGAAACACAAGCAATATAAACTAAACAATAATGAGTTTATAAAAACTGTAATAGACTTTGTATGTGGATAAAGTACCATTATCATATTATATAGAGTTTCAAGTTAAAATTCATTTCTTACACCTGCATATACACAAATTGTTAGTTAGTTAGCTACTAAGTGGATATTAACGCGCAAAAGTAGACATAGCTTAAACTGATATATTAGATAATGCATCTCGACTAAGTGCATCGTCAATTAGAATGAATTCGCACCGTCTGCTTCTCTTTTCTCTTTTGTCTCCGTTCTATAATAGTCGTAGTCAAGCTAGGCATCTCATATTATGTTTTAACTGAGAGACGAATGTTTTATTCATGATGGAACGTTGTTAAATATTTGAGTTCGCTCTTAATAGCAGCAGCAGTAACAGTAAGTAGGAAGAGTGAGAGAAAAACGGTACGTACATAGCTTGTCATTGCACTTCCCGTTAACGGGTAGCGTTTTAACATATTACGACAACGTAATCCGTCCATTTCATTACAGGGATCTTATATGAAGGCGTAAATTGAACATCTCAATTCTCGATTAGTAACTGGTTATCATTTCTATTTATAATACTAAAGCGGTCGTAAATCAGGAAACGTTTAAACTTTTTATTGGCGCAGTCAGTAGGATTCTTTATTTTATTCGCATAAAATTGCACTTTCCTCAATAACTTGGTTGTTAGAATATTGAAAATACGTGTATTACGAATAATAGCCAGGATTTCGCCCATACTTGGCTACGATAATTTAACTACGTAAATATCTATAAAAATGCAGCTTTAATATATTTTTAACTGAAGCAAGAAGTTTTAAACATTAATTTGAGTATCGGTTTTTATTATAAAACGTTTTCACTGTTTTTAAATCATTAAAATTAGTCATAATTCGAGATCGTAAAACTGGTGAACTCACACCGCGAAAAATTTTTTTGTTAATACTCGAAATAATAAACTAATTTCTAATTTAAATCCCGTCCGTAAACCAATTCTTTAATGGTTAAATTGATTTTATAACTGTTGCGAATTTAATTAAAAGGGCTCTAATTATTTACGACTGTCCCTTTTGGTTTCAGTTTTATTTTTTCACGCCCACCATATGTTACAATCGATTTGTGAAGGACATAAATCACTAAATTCCAATTAACACATATGTATATATGTATGGACATACATACTGTGTGTAAAATAAAATATAAAGCACACTTGTGCTATTACCAATTTATATAGCATTTTCAATTCCATGAATACACGATTTCCATACTTGAAACTTTGCTTCCAATTAAGTTTCGTTTCGAATTTAATTTAATTGTAATTACAGCGTCGAATGATTTTTACTCATTATTTCTAAATATTCCTGTAAATTCTCATCAAAACTAGTTTCATATTTCGAATTAATTTAGATGTTTGTTTCTGATTTTTTGAATTAAAAAGAATAAAACTCATACAGCATTAACCCGTCGTCTGACAGGTGGGGTGTGGCAATTCTCATGTGTCTAATTGTGTCACCTTTCAGGTTTTGTAGCATGAGTTACGAAGCGTACGATAAAGATGTTACTGGGGCGTTGTTTCGAAACAATCATTATTTGCTTAAAGATTTTTGAAAAAAGGACGAGACAAACTTGGAAAGATTTCGAATAACTATGGCCCAAAGACGATTTGAAGTGTTCTTGACATATTTGCAATTTCACAATAAAGAAAATCGTGCCCAAAAATTAAGGGTCCAATTGTTGTATACAGATCAAACACCCGCTCTATAGTCTAGGTATCGTATGTCGGAAGTATTCGGCAGTAAAGAAGTAAGGATGCATTAGTAGGCTTCACTCGACAGTGCAGAGTTGATAAGAGATATTGTACGCCTATTGTGTAAAATTGCTTCTCGTATTCGTGAATGACATTTTCAAGACAAGCTCAACATCTATGTTTTTACCAGAAGCTTCTGTTTAGTTTATAAAGTTTACAGAAATTTTGAGAATAAGCAAACAATTATTGTATTTTGCATATACATTAAACAGAATACAATCGTGCGCTCTCGAGTGAAGCGTGCATCTAGCTATCTACTAATACATCCCTATTTCTTTATTCCCGAATAGTTCCGATATACGATGCCCCGACTATAGGGCAGCTGTTTGATCTGTATATCCAATAAACCAGTTGTACTGTAGCAGTACAGCATTAAGGTTGAAACTTTGAAGGTATGCGTGGGAAGCAACTTAGTGGGCTCTTTTGTGTATAATAATAATACTTTTACTGCTATAGAGGAATGCCTCATAAGTCCATTCTCGTAGTCACAAAAACGTTACGTTCTAGAATTGGTACGCCAGCTATGATTTGCTTGAAAGCTTGAAATCCTTTTTGGTTTTCAAGAACATTTGACAGCATTAAGGTTGAAACTTTGAAGGTATGCGTGGGAAACAGCTTAGTGGGCTCTTTTGTGTATAATAATAATACTTTTACTGCTATAGAGGAATGCCTCATAAGTCCATTCTCGTAGTCACAAAAACGTTATGTTCTAGAATTGGTACGCCAGCTATGATTTGCTTGAAAGCTTGAAATCCTTTTTGGTTTTCAAGAACATTTGACTCGTATGTTCCCAAATAGAGCAAAGTTATTGGACAAAGTTATGTCCACCCTCCATAATGATGATCCAGTTGGTGATTGAGTAAAGAAACGCTTACTTCACAAAATTGGGATTTCAATTGATCTCATGAACTTAGAATAGTCCTATATAAAAAGGCGAAACTAAAGAACCGGAGAAGAAGAAATAACGGCTCAATAAACAGTACAGGTGTGATTTTTGTACCCAAAGCCGTGATCGCAAGACCAAATACATTTGTGAAGGTTACAAAGGTTTTTCTGCTGAATAACTTTTTTGTTGCTCCATGTTTTGCAATAATGGGTTTTTTAATTGAAAAACAAATTTGTTGTGATATTTGTATTCATCCTCATATGTCAGAAGATGTTCAAGATTTACACAGATGTTGGGTTAAACAATGTTGGGTTCTAGGTTGCACTCCAAAAACCCTTTCGCACAAAATCTTTGATCAAATTTTTGAGTTCAGGACACGCTGGAGAAATAGCTCTCAAAACGTTTTTTGATCACGTTGTAGCGTGTCCAAATAGCTGTTGTTGGCTGGATCTGGTAACAGTTTGTCATAAAAAAAGGCGATAATCTCTCTTGCTAGTATCAAAAAATTATTGGTGTGTTGTTTCTTTAATAGGATCATCTTCTTCAGATTTCTATTACAAATTTGTCAGCCAGAGAGGAGTCTCTGATGCCAAATCTCCAATAATTGCTCGAAGCAACACTTAGAGTATTTAAACACTCTTGCAAAATCTGTTTGGTGAAATCAGCATAACAGCAAGTTGTAGAGAGTTATTTATACTTACTACGACTACGATGTTTACTTCTGTTTATCCAAGACGTCTTCGCCAATTGCAGAAACAGTACCTGTTTCATCATTATTTTTACCCCACCAAACGCATACCATTATCTTTCCTTCAAAGCAATTCAGTCCTGTTGGTGATGGCGATTGATCCACTCATGATTCTCTATTCAATTAAGCCTCTATGTATTATACTTTCCAAAACCTTCATATAAAATTAAAAAAAAACAGCCTATATATTCTGGCATTGCCCTACATGTTCTTCGTACGAGCAGGCAGAGGAAAAAAAGCAAAAGTTGAAGTACTTATATATCCAGTAAACACTGGAATTGAATGTTTTATTTTCCGATGCTAATTTGGAAAATTGAGACCGACCGTTATCCATAATTAAGAATTCTCGTTGTTCAGAGTAGGAAGCAAACATGAAAGCAAAATAACCGGCTATATGAGTCACGATTGTCCCGCTTTGTTTGTCCAATTACAGATGTCAACACACGACGACGCAAATCAATGGGGTTGCGTTTATGTGATGTTAGCGGTAGATGAAAGCCGGCGTTTGTACATAAATAAAAAAAAAGGAGGAATTGAACCTGAAAACTGTCGTATATGTTTGTTAATTATGTCAATATTATGCTGTAGAAGAAGAAATTTGTATGGGTTCTGATGTAAATTGTACACAAACAGTAATAAATTATGATAAAGAGTTCCTCTCTTTCATTCTCGAAAAATTTTGGTTAATTTTGTATTTAATTTAATAAAATGATGTTAAGTTAAGGGTGGTAGAAGAAGTAACACTGAACTGTCGGGATTTGCTTGAGCCGTTTGTCCTATACACCTAAAGGGGTCCCCTATCTATATTGACTGGATATCCACAATACGGTGATGTATCAACGTTGTTCCTGTTTCAGCTATTATTATTGTTGTAAAAGTTTCTGTTACATCCGCATTAATGAATATTTAAAAGCGATTTTAATACTAGTACGATGACGAAACCATCCCGGGCTTCGTATATACATACATACATCTACATGTATATACATACACGAAGCCCGATCGAAAGGAGAGGAGAGATGCTAAAATTCCTAATAACTTTCTGACATTATCAGGCTTCATGAATATTGTTATTGTTTTGCGAACAAGTGGAGCAAATGTAGCCCTCGGGGTTGTTAAATTTGCAAATTTCGGAGTGAACTCGCTACCCTCCTCTTCTTACTCGGAGGCCAACAGTCACTATAGTCGTGCAATACTACTCACTCCCTGTATTAAACGTGTGTCGGTCCGTTAAATAAGATTAAGTTCGGCTTTTTGTTGTATATTAATTTTCGGGGCTCGCAGTCGAGTTTCCCAGTCCGGGAGAGTTGAAAAAAAAAACAACACCGCTCGTGCAGATTTGCATATTCCTCGATAAAAAAGTATCGCCGGCGTTATCGCAGTATCGTCCGCACGGGGAAATGGAAACTGTCGGGATGACTGATCCCCGGGTTAAATTCTAGAATTTATTAAATATAAAATGCTAATCAGACGAACGTTGTTTAACGATTATGGAGATAGTTAATTGATATACTATTTTAATGTAAAAAGTGGGTTGGAGTAATTAAACAGTAGGGTTTAATTTATGATACATTTATGTTCTAAAAATTGTTTTAGAAAGCTTGGCATTATTTTCGTCAGCTCTTACAGTTATGCGTTAGACTTCAGATAAAAATATGGGATTTTTTGCGATCAATTTTGTGTTAAATCTTCTAAACCAAAAATATAATTCAATACTGAAAGTTTTGATTCACCACATGTTGAAAATTGAATCTTACAGCAAACCACTGAGAATTTTACTAATTATAAAACAATTCGAACGTCTGAGGGCTTCTGTTTGTCTAAGATTGGGATTGAGGTCCCGTTAGCCTTTTCTTTCTCTTCAAGCAATGACGACCTAGGAAGCCCCATGGAGTGTCTGTTTGGAGGGTTTCTTCAAGAGCATGGTCTGGAGTTACTTGGCCATCTCTAGGATCCGTCTAGTCCTTACGAGGGGCGGTTCTTCGATCGAATACCCGAATCGTTTTAAATTTTGTAGTTTCTGACATATCAGAGCGTCACGACAATCATTCGGAGCACCCAGTTTTGCAAGATGTTTAGTCGCTTTATTTGAGACACGCTGATACTAGACCAGGTTAGAGTTGTATAGGTAGGAATTGGTCGAAGAAACGTTATATAAATGAGAAGTTTGTTTTTTAAACTTAGGGAGCTTTGCCAACAAAGAAGTGATGGGACAGTCCGCAGAAACTTAGAGGTGACGCTGGCAAAGTGATGATTAAAAACAAACTTAATATCGAGGGTCATGGGATTATTGGAGACACTTAATAGTAAAACGAGTTTAGTTTTCTAATGGTGAGCGGTGATGCGGGAGGGGGGGGTGATGATGTAGATGAACGATGTGGGGGTTGACGAAGTCTTGAATGTATTAATTTGTTACGGTTGTCAAAGATGGATCTTTGAGCCAGCTCGGGTTACACCAACGTCTCAGAAATATATTGATAATATTTTTGGCCGGGGTTGGGACAGTTGGTGATTTCATTGCCTCGGGTTATAGGTATTAATTCGTCACTATAACATTATGTTGTTCTATATCTAATTTACGCGCAAAATGACATATACAGGGTCGGGCAAAAAGTTTAAGTTAAAGTTTTTGTATATTTTATGTATTATTTATTAGTGTTTGCAGATTTTCCGTTTTTGTCACATTTTTGGAGGTATGATGTCACCGGATAATATTTTAAATGAATCACCCTGTATTTATTTTTTTTTTGAGTAGTAATACTAGATTTAGTGGGTCTCTGACTTATGGTTTACATTTATTTACAATAGGTGTTAAAACTGAAAACCTTCGGCTGCCTGACAGTATCCTAATCTGTCAACAAATGACCTTAGTGAATTTTGTATTATTTCAGGCATTATACTATTTTGTACCGCCGCTCTGATTCGATCATTTAGTTCTTGAAGAGTTTGAAGTAAATTCTTATAAACTATCGACTTCAAATGACCCCACAGAAAAAAATCCAGGGGAGATAAATCCGGTGACATCGGCGGTCACTCAATATAGCCTCTTCGGCCCACCCATCTCTGCGGAAATACTGTGTTCAGGTATTCCCTAACCCTAGCCGCATAATGAGGTGGAGCACTATCCTGCTGAAACCAAATTTCTTCTGATAACTGTAGTTGATTAATACGATTGGGAAACAAACGAATTAATTCTGGAACCATCTGATCGCGTAAAAGTTGTAAATATCTATCATCATTTAATGTTTCTTCTATAAAAAAGGTCCAGTTGTATTTCCTCTAACTATTCCACACCACACGTTCACTTTTTGTTGTTATTGTGTGTGACCTTCTTCCATCCAATGCGGATTATTATCCGACCAATACCGACAATTATGTCGATTTACAAATCGGTTCAGGCAAAATGTTGCTTCATCGGAGAACACAGTGTTATTCATAAACATACTATTCATAACTATTCATAATTTTCAGGATCATCTTCATTTAATGCTTGGTGTAATTGCACTTTATAAGGATGAAATCTATTTCTTTTAAGTATCCTTCTTACAGATCTCTCACTAATATCGTTAAGTATTTATTGCAAGTTTTGATATTGAATTTTTAAGTTGTTCGTGTACACTTAGAATGACATTAAATTCATTATAATATACAGGGTGTTTCCTAATTGAATGTCAATATTTTAGGGGACGATTTTTTGGTCAATTTTAAAAAGAAAACTTCATATGAACGTAGGACCTAAACGTCTGTCAAAATAGGTAGCTGAAATTTCGTACGAACGCCACTAGTGGAATTAAAAAAAAAATGTGGTGCACTCAATAATGCCTCTTAATACATAGTACACGTATACCACATTTCATTAAGATATCTAAAGTAGTACTACAGGAATTAGTGAAAAACTATTTATTTTTGAAAACTATACCACCCTGTATCTCAAAAGTTAAGACGTTTAGGTCATACGTTGATATGAAGTTTTCTTTTTAAAATGGACCAAGAAATCGTCCCCTAAAATATTGACATTCAATTAGGAAACACCCTGTATATAATAATGAATATTTACACTGCCAGTTTCGTTAAATTTCTGTAAATTCCGAGACACTGTTGACTTTGAAATTAGAGAAATTCTGTCAGGATATGTCTGTCAATAGTTTGCCTGTCATAGTTCTTGTTTTCCAGAAACAACTCCCACCCCCTATACTTTTTTAAAACTTGTTTTGATGTTTTGGGTATGGATTCGTTCTTGCAGTCGTTGCAGGGTGAGTCTTGTGGTGTTTTTGCAAACGATACTGCACACTTTCAGTAAGTATAAATATTTGCAGCGAAGCATTTCATACACAGTTCAATTTTCTCATCCTACTGAAAAACTCAAACATCAAACCTCGAAAAAAAAACACAAGGTAATGATGATAGCGAAATAGCATGAGTTTACCGTTTAAGTCTACGACATTAGGTCATTGTACTTCAATATATACCGACAATATTCAACGCACCCTATACTGAGGATGTATTATTAACGTAATACGCAGAGAGAAGGGTATTAGTCGATATTATGCGTTTTATAAACACCGCGCTCAATTAATTTTATGTTTCGTGTTGCCGGTTGGTAGATGATGGAAATGTCGGTGATTTTCCTTTTGAAAATGCCCTGGCGATATTTAACCGGGCCTTGAATTCGAAAGGGACATATAATTAATGGCGTTCTGCTTTTTCTTGTTTTTTTTTTCTTCACTTTGGATGGATGGCAATTATTACCGACGATGTTACATTTACATTAAACTAAATGGAGATGTTTTTGGTAATAGCTAGATTATCAACGGGGAAACGAAATGATTTCGTAATAAATTATTTATATTTATTGTTGCAAGCGCAGACTAAACCATTTAATCTGAATTAGATTCGACCTACCTGGTTCTGAATAGATACGTACTTCCTAACAATTAAAACAACTAATAAAACGACGAAGCATAATAAACTAAGAACACAAACAATACGGGGGAGAAAGGGCAGACGGCGATGCCTTGTAATCCGGTTTAATCTAATAGTTATACTCGAAGCACACAGGCGGCGGCACAACCTCCGCTACCGCTTACGCTTCTGATGGATAGCTGTCTCAACTAATGGGTTCATACCGCTAACAATTCAGTTTTCCACGTCAGTTCGAGGAACTCAGGAGAACACCAGGAGAAGACATGGAAGCGATAGCTAGAGCTGGAGGTAGTAAGAACGCGGAGTAGCAAGCACAATACGCTCATCACATAAATTTTTACCCTCAGTCCTTATTACACGTCAGTTTCAACGCGAAAATGTCTGTTTTTGAGGGTACCGGAGGATGGGGGATGTAGGGTGTGACTGTACGAGATGGGATATATTCGACGGCAATAACCCGGTTTGCTCTTCGGCAAAATTGATTGTTCTAACATAATGGAAGGAAACATTTTTCTTCGCGAGTAATGTCGATATTAATAAAAGTCTTCGGAATAACTGTGTAGAGACGCAGTCGAATTGAGGACAGAATAGGTCTGTCCTTTTTCTCCTTGTTGAGGAGATGTTTTAGAGTGTATTTTCAAATATTGGAAAATTAATTTCGTTTTTTTTTAAAAAAAGAAGGAGATAAAGTATTATGAGTACTGCATGTTAACCCTTTAACAGGCAAAACTATTTTTGCAAAAAATTAGACAAAAATTTATTATTGTTATATTGTCTGTGTCAAAATTAAGAACATTTTTTTAATTAAACTTTTTTTTCAAAATGTACCGTTTAGTCAAAAACGGGTGGTCCATAATTTAACCAGTGATCGTTTGGGGTCCAACAACTTCTTTTCCTACTTACAAAGGCACCTATGAGTTCGTTAGCTAAATAATTTAGATATCTAAGTTGCGTTGTTTTGCATTTTATTTTTTTTTTCTGCACTGTGTCGTATATGATATAAGCGTATCAACTAAGTAGTAAAATAGTTTGATCCACCATTTCCTAGATTTCCAGATTATACTATAACAAGTAACGTGTTGATCAAATTGATCAACTCCTCCCATAAAGGAATCATAGTCTGTGACCTCTCGAGGACACTCGATATCTTCATTATCTCCTTTGTTGTTTGTTCTCTTGATATGAGCAATGTCATCGGGTCTGTACATACTGCTGACAAGAATAACAGACTCTTTCTCCCTGTCACGCCATTTTACAACAGATATGTCATTAGCTTGTGCAAAATCATAGTCGCCAGTTTTCATTTGTTTTTCTGGTTTCAACAGATCTGCAGGAAAAAAACTTTCTGTTGCTTCTAAATGTATCGCAAGCAAAACTGCTTTTGTTTAGAAGAATTTTCAACAATGGAATTGTGCTAAAAAATTGTCAAATAAAATGCAGTAGCCTTTATTCCAATAGTTTTCTGTCAACGTAAGCACAACTCTTTCTCCTAGAGAATACTCTGACTGGTCTTTTGATTTTCCTTCATAAACTTGAAAAGAAAGCATGTATCCAGTTGTTGAACAACACAGTACTCATACCTTAAAACCTCTCTTAGTAGGTGTCACGGGCATATATTGTTTTAGTGCTGATCTACCCTTATAACCTATCATACTTTCGTCCACACTAAGAAATCTAGATGGCTGATATAGTTCTTTCAAGTTATTATTCAGATTATTATCGATAATGGGTCTTACTTTATAAATTTTATCAATTATGTCATTAATGTAAAGAAAACGTAAGATTGGTAAAGATCTTTTCAAAGACATTACTTGCAATACGACTAACATGAAAATTTTGTTCAATAGGCCAATATAGTCGAATACTTAGCAATCTGTGAAAGCCCATAATAACTGGTATACCTAGAAAAGCTTTCAACTCTGCCACTGTCATTTCTAGATTATTTCCTTTTTGTATAGCATATAGATTCGATTGTGTAACAATAATCTCTAATGCGCTGTGGCCGAATGTTTTTAGAAATAATTCTGCTGGTGAACAATTTTCAGCATCAAATTGAGGACCTTCATTTTCAACAAAATCGAAAATTGCTTGTTTTCTGAACGGAAAATCATCTTCGTTTTCTGTATCACATCACTGATATCTTCAAGATCAAAATCGTGTTCAGGATTACCTATGGCTTGGGATTCTATTATTTCTTCAATGATATCGTTACATGGATCGTCACTTGTTTGTTGGCAGCAGCTACTAGACTCACCTAATTGGAATAAAGTTTACTAAATCAAAAAGGAAAAAGTAACATTTTGCAACAAATACGTAAATATAAATAAATGTACCTAGTTCACGCGATCGTGAAGCTCTGCTGTCATTAGAAGTAGTAGTCAACGTAGAAAATGGTGCGTCTTCAGCGTCACTATCGCCGCCAACATCAGAATTTTCAACCTGTTCTTCAGATATCCCCTCTAACAAATTAAAGAGGTCATCTTTGTCCAAGTTTTCAAGATCGCGAAATCTTAGCATTAGTGTAGGCTTCGGAGACGTCACACTATTATTTGCTAGAATGTTCATAAAATGGAAGTCAAAGACTAATAACATGTGAACGACGTAATTTTATTGAAATTTTACGCATGAAATAAAAGAAGCTATCATTCAGGAATATAAAAATTTGAGAAAGAATGAAAAACATATCGCATTCAAATGTAGAGAAAATAGAAAAATCGCAATAACTTTAATGTTAAAATGCTAGAAAGTCATAAAAAATTAATATTTATTACAATTAACTTACCTTATTTATTTATCATTTAAACACATAAACAAACAACTTCACCGAAAGTAAACGTGCAACAATAAAACTCAGCCCCCCACTAAGGTGCGTTTTTTGATCATTATCGTGCATCAGCTGATGGCACATTCTCACCTCCCTTCGTTGTTTTCAAGAGTCTCCACCTTTATGTCACATGGAAGGAGAATGGACCTCGAGGTCTTCCATGTTGTGATAAGTGATGTTGCAGTTTAGGTGCTAGATTTAATCGAACTGCAAGAGGATGGATGGATGGCACTACATTCCCTGATTGAGTTAAAACCTGTTTTCTTCCACATGCCAATCCTTTAGACGGCCGAAAAGCCTTAATTGGTGATAACCTCTCATCGCAAATGCACGTTGATGTATTAAACATGTGCAGAAAATGATATTAATTTTATTTGTTTAGTTCCAAACTCTACGCATTTGTGTCAGCCGCTTGATGTTGGCTTTTTTAGGCCAATGAAAGAAACTTGAAGAAGACATTACAAAATACGCGATTGTCCACAGTTCCCAAAGATAGATTTGCTAGTCTATTGATGATAACTTCGACTACCATGGATTCAAATCCTGCACGTTGTATGAATCAACCAAGAGGAAGAACTGACAATAGACTATCAGGAATTAAACGAAACTTAATCGACGCCTTCTGTGCTTCTGGTATTTATCCGTTGAATCGCCAACGAGTGTTTAAAAAACTGCCATATGAGGTAGAAGATCCTACAATCGCGGTTGAAAGTGCCCTTACTGCTTTTCTAAACGAGCAACGATTTGCGAATCAAGCCGGCCCCAAAGGAAAAGAAAACGACTCCCAGTTGCACCTTATCTACGGCTATTTTGGAAATTAATGATCAGACAAATCATAATGATGACCATGGCGATATCAATTCCTTATCGCCATCGGAAGATAAAGATTGTACATCCATAACATCTACGTCAGACGCCGAACAAGAACTGGACAATCAAAAAACACCCAACAAAATCTTTTGAAGCCGGACAAAATGTTTTTGTAAAGTTTTTTTCGCAACGAGGAAAGAAAACTTACACAAATATATGTGTAAGATAATGGTAGTTTCGAGTTAGTTCCTAACGAAAGATGTTATCGACCATGTCTTTAAAGGTTGATTTTCAGATCCTCGTAGAGATAAGAGATGGTGGTGCATTTAAACTAGTTTATTTTTATCTCTTCAACAATACTATTTTGAGCTCTAACATGCAGCAACATGTAGAAGCTCTTATTTTATATACATACTTATATACTCAATGACAAATAGTTTAAAAAACGGCATTCTTTCTCTTATCAATATACATACATTCTTTTATATATATATATTCTACCCCTTATCTTTCCTTTTTCCATTTCCCTTATCCTTTTTCTTCCTCAACGATCGCAACGAATTTCCTCGACTACATCCTGACAGTTCCTTCGTATAAGTGTTGCCTGCCTGCCTTTCCTTTTCCAATTCTTTTATCCTATACATCTCCAGACATATTTGTATGTGAAAGCGTTTTGTTGATTCTGCGTTGGCCCCGGGCGAATTCGAAGGCCCGAAGGACCCTTTCAAGCTGCCGGGATCCGGCGGGATAATATTTGCTGAACTCAGGACACACAAGGAAGAGCCAAGGATAACACGTATAGACTATAGAGGATAGGCAGGTACTCACTCTGATATAGACCTACATAACTGGCTCACGTTCGTACACAGTGTAGTGTGTTACGACATGTAGTAACTAAACTGTGTGTAGTGGTAGTAGTAGTAGTGGGAACAGCAGAGTTTCAACTTTTTCTGTTTTTAAAAATAACATGTCTATCGTAAAAGGCTGGCTTAAGAACGGTAGATGTTTTATTTTGTTATTATTGGAGCTTAAGTGCCGAGGAGAAAGAAATTGGTTTTTCGTTTTTATCGTAAAAATACAACCGTGAGATGAAACGATTGTATTGTTAATTAATTATTGTTAGATCGTGTGCGAAACATAGGTTACTCTGCATGTTCTACTTATGTAAACACGCATATGAATGTACACATTAAATTTATTCCATATATATTATTTACATTTAACATCTAGAGATAATCTCCACCTACTGTGATTAATAACGGAATAACAATTATTACATATAAATGGCGCAGTCAGTAGGATTCTAACCAACACTCCTATGAACCCGCAGGAAATATTACGTATTTACGTGTAAAACACCTACAAATTTAATTTAATTTCCATCTACTTTTGTGTGAATTATATCCGTTCCTCCCATGTAGTTCCCAAGGTGGAGTTTCATACCAGTCATGTAAACCATTCAAGTTGGGCGAACACAATGGTGGTGTGAATGTTGACCGTTCAAAACACACCCTCATTTACGTGACTAGACGCCGTCTGTCGCACTTTTATACGCTACTTTCTTTACCGTTTCAGACATTTTTAGAGTGCCCCTAGCTGCTCTTGATAGAAATCCCATTTGCTTACTTCGAAGAAAAAAAAAATTTAAAAATAACGTTGATTTTAAATTATGCATTATCTCGATGTATTATCTTCTTTTTTTATATCTTGGTGTAATATTTACATGAACACAGATTAATGTGGGATTAACGTATTTTTGGACTTTCTTGATTTATTCCGGGAAATACGCTACATTAATAGCTTGATTGTATTACTATAATTAAGTTTTCGTAAGCATCGCATGTCTATCTTTAACATTCATTTTGCTGTAGCTCGACGGGGGGTCTAATTCGGTCGAGAGACTTTTCAAATAATTAACACATTAATAACGAGTGACTTGGTAATATATAAAGTAGAGAGTATCGCATTAGTTTAATGGTAGATTCTATTTTTAGTGGTATGTTGCGATGAAATTACTATTAATAAATCATGTAATGGACTTCCGATGCTCTTGAATTGTCTACGTCTTTAAATTAATAGTTATATGTAATAATAGGACAATTTCTAGTTAATCAGCTATATTTTCCCGGTTTTTTCCTCCATTTTTCCTTACCTAATTCCTAATTTTCAATATTTTGTTTTTTTAAGTTTTGCACACAAATGTTATTCTCTGTACGATTCCTTCGATTCGTTACGATAGTAATAAATTAACTGGATTAATTGAACACATAAATTTAGGATTATACAACATCCCCTAACAATTTACTCATGTGGCAACTTTTGCCATAAACAACTTGCTTTATCTGGAACATTAGACACGCCATGGACAACATTTGAATGAACTGGGAAAAAATGTTATTTGTGAAAGTTTACTGGATTATGTTTTTGACAGGAGACATGTGTCGGTATCCAAAATCCAAGTGTACAAGAAAATGAGTTCGTTACATCAGTCATCATCGCTGCCATGTTTGGACGATGTAGCTATGGAAAAAATGCAGTCGTCTTTGTCATATCAGAAGCATGATCGAGCAGGGAGTGCGGATGTGCAGAATAGTGCATCAGAATGTGCAATGTATACCAAATAAGGTATCAAGATTGGAATTGGTATTAGCGAAAACTCAGTGTGACTTATTACACACACATTATTGTCGTAAACGTTGTAGCTATTTATTTGAATAAGAATTTTAAATCAAACGTAGAAGTTTTGGACGTAAATAGGTTTTGCATTGACGGTACCTTGCAAGCTGCTTGTATTGAATTATCACAATATCGGAGTAATATATAGACCTCCTTTGGGAGACTTCAATACTTTCTTGGGATTGTTGTTTGACTTGTTGAGTTTTTTGTCTATACCCAGCCAGACAAGGGTAATACTGCAGGGTGATTTTAATATTGACTTTTTAATAGAGAGTAAAAATAAACTACGATTTTTGGATATCAATTTTCTAATAAGATCGTGTGACACCTTTTGCGTTAGGGATTATGATTGCAACTTACGAGGGAGCGTTTTTATATTCGCGGAATGGGGGATAAGGGGTGGAAATAAAAAAACCAAATTATTTTTCTTTTTCAATATATTCACCTCCAAGACGGATACATTTGTCACATCTTTCAATTAATTTATTTATACCCTCATAAAAAAATGATTTCTCTTTATCTGCAAAATACGCCGAAACTGCCTCCTTGACTTCATCATCGGCAGTAAATTTTTTACCCCGTAGCTCTTTTTTCATTTTCGGAAACAGGTAATAATCACTCCTTATGCAGGGCAGCTAACGCAACGCGACGCCTTGTCGTGCAAAAGCAGCACACCTTCCGTAAATTTTCGCCGTCTTTTATCTTTAATGGCTTCTTTTAGTCGTTCTAATATTGAAGCGTAATATTCTCCGGTTATAGAAACACCTTTATCTTTATAATCAATCAACAATATTCCTTCCGAGTCCCAAAATACCGTTGCCATGAGTTTCCCAGCTGATTGTGACACTTTAAATTTCTTGGGAGGTGCTGTGCCCTTTTTATGCCACTGCATGGAGTCTTGTTTGGACTCAGGTTCATAATGATGAACCCAAGTTTCGTCTCCAGTAACAATTCGACTCAATACACCATCCTTGTCTTCATTACAGAGGTCCAAAAATTCACGCGAACACTCTACGCGCTGTTGTTTTTGCGGCGGCTTGAGCATTCTCGGCACCCATCTTGCGCTGACCCTAGACATGCCGAGATAATCGTGTAGGATTTTAAAAATTGTTGTATCGGATACTCCAACCATTTCTGCGAGTTGTTTCTTCTTTAGTCGAGCATCTTCGAGTACAATTTTTTCAACTTTTTGGATAAGTGCTGGCGTGGTCACCTCAATGCTCCTGCCCGGCCTCGGGTCGTCTTCAAGGGATTCTCTTCCTTGTTTAAATAAACTATGCCACTTGTACACCATGGTTTTTCCTGGACAAGAGTCGCCGTAAACCAATGACATCCAATTCATTATGGTCGCGACTGATTTTCCTTGCCTGGTAAGGAAGTTTATAACGGCACGATATTCGTTTTTTTCCAGTCAGATTACTATCATTGACCATCAACTATCAAAGTCAACTTAGATCACATCAAAACCATTTCAGGCCAGGTCAAAACTAGTTCAGTCGACTTCAAACCTAATATGCAGTTTACAACGTGTTCGAAAACTGCAGCAGTTACGATCACAGCTACATATGAGGCTAATAAAGCGTCAGAAATATGTAGTTATCTTGAAACTGATCGGAAGTGACACGTGACATGCTAGCTAACAATTTGAAGTTAAAAGTGCAAAAGCGCTAATTCTAAGTTGTTGCCAACCATCATATCTTGAGGATAGTGCGTTTGTAACAATTTAGCTTTAAATAGAAATCAAGTTGTGTCAAATCATAAAAGCTCCCATAACATAGCAAAAAAATATACAATAATAGTAATCTAAGTATAAGGATAACGAAATTGCCGATGGTCCCGTATAGAAAGGTGCGGCGTTTCGATTTATTGGATCAGAGCAATTTTGTGGTCTCACTAAAAACTAGCTCATCAAAAGCGAGCCCGTCTTCAACAGTGAGAATCTGAACAAAAAATTTCGCACTGGACCAACACCCCAAAACTAAAACAATCAAGAGGCTAAGTCTCTGCAGAAGCTCAACAGAAGAGAACGCAGCCCTCTGCCGTATCACTTGAAGAAGCTGGGTAAGGTGGACTGTGATGACCGCTGATTCTCTTCCAAGCAAAATGAAATGACGTACTTAACACATTATGTGTAATTGCGAAGCGGTGGCCCTGCAAAGACACCCTTACCTCGAACAGGTGCATGTAGAACCGGCTGACGTTAGAACAGAATACAGCCCCCTCGAAACTCCTATTGAGATATCTGTTCTTTGTCTTTGATGTGGATCTAGCTGAATTTTACAAGTGCGATCTGAAAGGTGCTCCGGCATTTTCTGATAGTATGTATGTCTGGTTTATCTGTCCAAGTGCTTTAGCAAAATCAAGGAAAATACCCTTTCTATGAAGAGGCTTAATCAAAACCTATTTCAGACAATTTTGTCGTGACCTTGAAATTTATTTTTATTCATCATATTAAGAATTTTTTCTAACGCCATCTTCAGCTGCCAATATATATCACAATATTTATATATTGTAAGTAACTTTAACACGCTCTTACAAAATCCATAAATGTAACGTCTAACATGACAAACTCACCGCTTCGGATGTATTATTATTATTATTTCTTTAACTTTGTTACCACTCACGCTTCGTTAGGTTTATGACTGACATATAGTCGTTATCATAACAATGCAGCTAGATCGATTCTCCTTAGTCGTATATAAGGCGGTGGCTTAGCCCGGACATTTATGTATATACAGAAACATGTGCACACAATAGGGGGGCCTGTTTATCGGGCGATAAGCCCGACTCCAAGCTAGTTTTGACTGACAAGTTGACCAGCCACCCCTGTGTTTATTCTGTCATAGTCCACGCAAAGCCAGCAAACTGCAATCGGTTTCTGAATGAATTCTCGGAATATAATCTATGTAGCTAGTGGTGGTGGTCGAGGAACTAGACAGTCGCGTGTTGGTGGTATAACCTCCTGAGATTTTAACATTTAAATGCGACGGTTAATGACCGGGATCAATAACACATGGAAAGTGCACGTAGTTTTCCTTTTATTTTTTTTTTTATAATAATTGCCACATTGTGAGTGGTGATTCATCAACATTATTTTGTGTCCCCCTCCTGTTTCCGCAAAGCTGGTAAGAATTAACGACAAAACAAGAATTTTACCACGTCATCAAGTAAAAATCGAGAGCTTACAAATATCAATGTTTACCTTTAAATTGTCCATGCGTGTTTTGCTGACACTGTTCGAACAATTCGATTGGTAAATATAGATGAAAAATATCTCTTTAAAGAAGAAAGAATTCGACGACGTTGCAGAATCATCACATGTATAAAAGCTTCAGAAGTAAACAAACCCGAAAGCTGATCGCGAAATAAGCTCTTCTTAAATATAAACAAGGGACACACAATTGCTGATCGCTACGAGGGTTATAAAACATATTGAAGACGACAAATACGACGAGAATATAACCGACTCGCGTTGAGGGAAGAAAAGTAAGAAGAGGATGAAATATGAAAGGAACACAAAAGAGACGCATTAAAGAGTTATAAAAATATCAAAGTTTCGAATTCAATTTATGATTGGTAATAAACTGAGAATGTCAGTTTTCCCATTCTCTATCCCTTTCCCTCATACCTTGTTTCCTGTTCTTTCTCGCAGACGTAGCAAGTAAAGGTGGAGTCTCTCATCGAACCTACTATCTGTAACAGCCACAGGATCGCCTATACCCTGCGTCTCCTTCTTTATTTTTTGTCGTTTCCCCGTGTGCTTCGAGAAGAGACAGTAAATCAACTGAGACATTTCAATTTTCAAAGTTTTCTCTCCAGTTGGGTAGGGGGCTTGAAACCGTTCTAGGATTTATTTATTACGGGAACTATTCAAATCCAGGATGTTTTTTCCTTTTGCGTTTGTTTTTGCGACGTCATAATCGTCAGATATGATTTGTTGCTCTCTAGAGAACATTTTCTATTGTAAAGCATTATATAATTGAACATTGAACCAAGTTTATTTTAATGTAATATTTCTGAGAAGAAAGTAAAGCGAAAAAAAACAATCACTGAAATTATTTATTATTTTGTGTGAAACAAAATGAGTACCGCATTGCGATAAAATGTCTAACAAAGGAGGACTGTCAGCTGAAAACAATTTATGAAAGGATGATTTGGTCTTATGGAGACGACACACCATCATATCACTTAATAAAATTTTGGCCGAAACAGTTTCGATGGGGGCGTGAGTCCATTGAAGCTGATTCAAGAACTAATAGGTAACAAATACAGATATGACTCAAAAATTTGAAGCCATAGTTATCAGGAATCGTCGAGTGAAACTGTTGGCCATTAGCATGATAGTAGGAACATCTAAATCTAGTGTAATAAACATTTTACATGACAATTTAAACAAGACTAAAGTGTCAGCCAGATGGGTTCCACGATTGTTGGTTGGAAATTTTGACAAATTTAGAGAAGAATTCTAACCTCTAGGCACAAATTCTGACACGAGACGAGACTTGTTTGCCTCAGAAATAAAATCATATTAAAAATATATTGTTGACCATAACAATCTGGTTGAGATATTAGAACCTGAGACTATCCTATTATCACATGGCGATCCTGATATCACATTGTCACATGGCGAGCCAATATAAGTTGGCATATTTACCTGGACTGGCTCAGGTCCAGGTAAATATGCCAACTTATATTCAGTGACACTAAATGGGAAGATAGAAAATGGGCACCTCATCAAGTAAGGACACGACAAATGAACAATCGCTAACGGAAAATGGAGCCATCAATGCCAACATCTTTATGCAGGAGACCCAGTTGCGTTTGTCCGCGGATATAATGGTACTGTTCTACATACTGTTCGTTGTCGTAATGATGCAGTTCTTTCAGAAAGCCGCCAGAACATACACCCCATGCACCCATGCAGTGAGTAAGACGTCCATGGCACATAGAGAATTTGAGCAACTCTTCGAAGAATGTAACGCTTTTCATTGGAATCTTGGAAAAGACATCCAAGGAAGAAGAAAAAACAGAAGCATCACACAAAGTAAGTGCGAACAATTAAATAGTTTTAGTAGAGCGGAAGTACTGGCTGTATAACGTTAGGTTCAAAAAAGGAAGGAAAATATTGGGATAGGCAGCCAAAATCAAACGATGATTAAAAATCTCCATTTAATATTCTAAGCTTTCAGTAATTAGTTTTTACCTTCTTCAGAGAAAAATTCTACGACTGATAAGTAAAAAGTGAAGAAAAGCACTAAAAATTAATATTAAATTATGCCAACTTACATGGAGATAACGATGCTAACACTAGTTTCAAGCATATAGTTTACAAGACCAAAAACACATTAATAAAATATTTGAAGATTTAAAAAAGGAATGTTTTAGTACACGACTGTAAATATTACAAATATACAAATTAAAACAAGAAGAAATAAAGGAAAAATACCAGATAGAAACAAACTTAGAATTTCAAAAGCTAAAACAAGGGAAAACGTAAATCTGGAAGATAAATGGATGATGTTTAAAGAAATAACATACAACAAAGCGGGCAACATTTGCAACCAAAATGTGAAGAGGTCAAACTGGTGGAACAGCGAAGTTAAACAGGCAATAAAAAAGAAAAAAGAAAAATGGAAAAGAAGTATGGAATCAGAGTCAGAGCAAGATAGGAATGAGTACATAGCACAAAGAAACATAGAGAAAAGGATGGTTAAAGAAGCGAAGAGTAGAAGCTGGGAGGAATTCGGAACAAATCAGAATGAAACCTACAAAACAAAGAACATAATATTCTGGAACCAGGTAAGAAAACTAAAAGGAGGCAAAAGGAAATCACCTAGAGTCGTAAAAAATAAAAAGAATGAAGTGAAAACAATAATGGAAGAAATCCTAGAGACATGGTGTGAGTACTATGAAAATAAATTGATGAATGAAATAAACATCGAAAAATGCAAAACCATGATTATAAACACACGCGGCAAGGATAAAAATGAAACCATCCAAATAGGGGGTAAACAACTGGAAAGAGTGTCAACGTATGAATATTTGGGGAGCATAATAACAAAAGATGGAAGAATAGATATGGATATTAATAACAGAATAAAAAAACAAATAAAATATATTACACACTTAATAAAACAATTATAGGAAAAAAGGAAATAGATAAAAACATGAAATTAAAAGTATACAACGCAATAGCTATACCAACAATGACCATGCGAATCTTGGCTGCAAAAGAAACAGGAAGGAAAGATAATAGCTACAGATATGAAATTTTTAAGGAAAATTAATGGAAAAACAAAGTGGGACAAAATAAGAAATAAACAAATAACACATAAAGTACATCAAGAAGTAATAACTGTCAAGATAGAGAAAAAAACAGTTATAATGGTATGGACACATGGTAAGAATGGAAGAAGAAACACTGGTTAGAAAGGGTTGGAGCGAAAGAATGGAAGAAGTAGGACGAAGAAGTCCAGAGACCGGAAGAGAGGAAAGGAAGGGGTCAACAATTAACAAAAAAAAGATATATCCGACGCCTACAGCGGGCAAAAGGATTAGAGAAGAAGAAGACGAAGATGACTGTAAATATTAAAAAAAAATCGATTGATGATCGATGATCTAATGCAATCTAATTGAAATTACATTAGATTATTATGCGATGGGCGATGTCAAACAACTAGAGTAAGACGATTCTCAACTTCCTAAAGTTCCTAAGATTACGAAGATTAAAATTTCTTAAAATACAAAGGCAATGCAAACTACATCACCGATCAAAAGATAAAAATTCACTCATGTTCAAAAATACAGGTCCGAATGGTCAAGTGGTATTAGAATGAATTATTTTATCCAAATGCAATTTGGATGTGGTATCTCTGGACGTTGTATCCTTTTTTACTAATATACCCCTCGAATTGGTGCTAGAAATCTTAGATAAAGAAACACCACCATTGAGAAATCCACTCTGTTGGACATACTAAGGTTCCTTTTTCAATCGGCGTCTTTCACATTTGATGGTAATTACTACCAACAAACCTTTGGGACTCCCATCGGTAGTCAACTAAGCCCGATTCTTGCGTGTATTGTTATGGATGTACTACAATCCTGCCTTCCGAAACTGGATTTCGAGGTGTCAAACATGGAAAAATTTGATTTAAAAGTAGCTTCAACTCTGTTGCCAATAATGGATGGCACAGAAAGTAAAACTCGCCAATTGATTGAAGGTATAGAATTGTATGATACCTTATTGGATAAGGACGGCAAAAATTCATTAACTAATAACGTTTTGAAAACGCGTTTGAATTTAATTGCGAAAATAAACTTAAAGTCTACTTACTCTAGCAATATACGAGGGAGCGTTTTTATATTCGCGGATAAGGGGTGGAAATAAAAAAACCAAATTATTTTTCTTTTTCAATATATTCACCTGCAAGACGGATACATTTTTCACATCTTTCAATTAATTTATTTATACCCTCATAAAAAAATGATTTCTCTTTATCTGCAAAATACGCCGAAACTGCCTCCTTGACTTTATCATCGGCAGTAAATTTTTTACCCCGCAGCTCATTTTCATTTTCGGAAACAGGTAATAATCACTCGGGGCCAGGTGTGGGCTGTAGGGTGGGTGATTCACAATTTCGAAGCCCACCTTATGCAGGGCAGCTAACGCAACGCGGCTCTTATGGACGGGCGCATTGTCGTGCAATAGCAGCACACCTTTCATCAATTTTCCCCGTCTTTTCTCTTTAATGGCTTCTTTTAGTCGCTCTAATATTGAAGCGTAATATTCTCCGATTATAGAAACACCTTTATCTTTATAATCAATCAACAATATTCCTTGCGAGTCCCAAAATACCGTTGCCATGAGTTTCCCAGCTGATTGTGACACTTGAAATTTCTTGGGAGGTGCTGTGCCCTTTTTATGCCACTGCATGGAGTCTTGTTTGGACTCAGGTTCATAATGATGAACCCAAGTTTCGTCTCCAGTAACAATTCGGCTCAATACACCATCCTTGTCTTCATTACAGAGGTCCAAAAATGCACGCGAACACTCTACGCGCTGTTGTTTTTGCGGCGGCGTGAGCATTCTCGGCACCCATCTTGTGCTGAGCTTAGACATGCCGAGATGATCGTGTAGGTTTTTAAAAATTGTTGTGTCGGATACTCCAACCATTTCTGCGAATTGTTTCTTCTTTAGTCGAGCATCTTCGAGTACAATTTTTTCAACTTATTGGATAAGTGCTGGCGTGGTCACTTCAATGCTCCTGCCCGGCCTCGGGTCGTCTTCAAGGGATTCCCTTCCTTGTTTAAATAAACTATGCCACTTGTACACCATGGTTTTCCTGGACAAGAGTCGCCGTAAACCAATGACATCTCATTCATTATGGTCGCGACTGATTTTCCTTGCCTGGTAAGGAACTTTGTAACGGCACGATATTCGATTTTTTCCATATTTCACTTTTCACTCCTGATTATGTTACTTGGTTGACGATAGCTCAAAGACTAACTGTCTAATAACAATGAAACTTCGTATTTATACTAATTATGAGTCGCTGCTCAGGCCACGTCCCCAATGCGCCTAATCACCCGCCTACAACCCGCTCATTCCGCGAATATAAAAACGCTCCCTTGTAGAATTGGTGAAAGACCTTAAAACACATTGTATAATTAAATAATTGGCTTGTGCTCTTTCGGCTAAATTACATACAATCAAGCAAGGATCAGAATCTATATCTGACTACTATCTATATCCGACTAATTGTAAGACAAAAACATTAAATGAAGTAAATGAGAAAATTGCAATTCATTCATTCGAAAATGGACTTGGTAGTGGCGAACTGCTTTCCATCTTCAAAAAAGAACAAGGACTCAACCATATGCTGCGGCATCCTCCTCAGCCAATATATGCTGAAAGGAACCACGATAAATGCGAACACTTATAGAAATACTTTAAAAGAATTTGTAAAAAGCAATTAATCAGAATCGCCCAAATTTCTGTAATGGAGCAGTGTTTCTGTTGCACGAATGCAGTTTTGTAGAGATAGGCTCCTTATAGTCCTGACCTATCTCCATTTGACTTTTACCGTCTCAGATTGTTAACCGTTTTAACTCTCTTTGTTTCGCTAATTATAATCTTTTAGAAAACAAATCTGCCTAAAACAGAAGCTCATTTATTTTATTATTTGTTAGTTTTAAAAGGCCAGAAAGGAAAAAAAGGATACAATAGATCCCATCGTCTCGCCTGCCTTAATGAAGTATCCTACATTGCAATAAATTCTTATTTAAGCACTTCACCTCACCTAGAAAGAGAGAAGCATATATACTAAACTCCATGTATCTCTCTCTACCTCGTATGCTACCCAAACGTTACATATACCCATGTGCTTGTATAGACTTCCATTAAGGTATACAACCTTGCCAACGTGAAGGAAAGGCAGTTAAAGCAAAAGGGACGCTCTAGTACACGTCCGGGTATATTAACCAAAAGACGTAGAACGCGTACGTCGTGCACACCTGACGCCAGCCAGCCAGCCAGCCAGTCAGCCTCTTCTTCCGAAAACTCGTTCGTGTTTGATAAAGTCACGTTGGCCCCCTCGAAAAGTTCATTCAAATTTCGCGAGTACGGCGTTATATACGTATATAAAGACGGGCGAAATAAAATAGGTGGGACACACGCCACGGCACCAGCGCAGCGCACCGCATTGTTTCGTCGGTGTGGCGGGGTTCAAATTTGATTTACAGCGATGAAAATTGTCACCGGCGGCAATAAAACGTAGTCATTATTTTCATTGTTGGTGCTTACAAATTGCTATTGGTCGTAATAAATGTTGTTAGACGAGATGCTGCACTGACGTTGTAAAATCGGTATTGTTTTGTTGATGTCAGGACGTTCGTATTAGTAGTTCTGATGAAATTTCTCGTTTTATAAATCGTATGGTAATATGTTCTTTACAAATTAAAATACGAGTTATTTCTTAGTTTCTAGACTTGCCACTCGACAAGGCTTTGTCGGCCGTTACTTCTTTACAGTAGGGGGAACACTTTGCGAATAATGAAGGTCGCCCAATTTGATTGAATATTTTCGCCAATTAATGTCTTTACAAATTCTTCTCTGAACTTCATTAGTTTTACTGTGGAACGATTTACTTTTTCAAAAAATGTATGTGCATTGTGTATATATATCTCAATTATACGTAATGCAACTTTTTTTAGCCACCTAATTGTCTTTCGAAGAGCTGTGTAGTATGATAGCATTTGATCTGATTGGTCAATGCCAGACATTCCATTGTTATAGTCGCGAATTATATTCGGTTTAATCGAAATCTTTTTATTTCTATTGGCCACCTCCACCATTTCAACAACGTGCTTGTTTGAAATGGTAAGATCTTCTCGATTGTCCTTCCTTTACAAACAGTAACAGGACCATTTCGCTGCAATGTATATCCTTTGTCCAGATAGTCCTCAGGTAATTGTAAAACAACGTCAGTAGTGTGACCTAAATTATTTTCATTCTCTTCAGATTTTTCGTTATAAATTTTCATTTTGAGAACCATACCATCAGACTCATAAAGTTCATAGAGTTTGATGCCATATTTATGCTTCTTATATTTTATATACTGACGAACTTTTCCACGCCATAACATCATTGATTCGTCGGTACAATTTTTATTATTTGGCACATAGTTTTGGCGCATAATATTGTTGAAATGATTCAGAATAGGCCGCACCTTATAAAGTCTGTCGGAAGATGATATTAAGTTATCAAATAAATGAAAATAGTGTAGTAACAATTGTTTGTATTCCAATAGTGTTCTATTGTAGGAAAAGCACAAGGTCCCATATGTAAAAGAAGTCCAATAAAAACCTACATTTCAGCAGTGTCAACGTCTTACCAACGTGATAGCCTTTTAAATTTTCTTAGACTTGCATATTTTGCAATTTCTTGTGCATCATACAAATTCATTTGTTCGACCAGTAATGCAAGTATCCAATTTCAAACCAAAATTTTCTTGAAAAATAAATTTCAGGATTTTGTTGATTTTGTGTCCACACATTATCATTGAGACTTGGTGTGATTGCACGAGGAGCATCTACATTGCACATCTTGTTCAAAAATTGTGTCATATTCAGGCTCTGAAACGACTCCATTATCACTGCACTCACTTGAATCACCAGAAGGTACATAATCGCTACTGTTGTTACCATCTCCAACAAAACATTACTCAGATTCTGACTCACTCAGATTAGCAAATTTTTCAACTTCGACTTCAGTAAGTGGTCTTTTCCTTTCCATATTTTAGTATTTATTATTTTATTGTAAACAAATAAACAAAAAATATTTAAAATCGATGAAAATGAGCTTTGTCTAACAAAAGCCGAGTATGAGATAATTTCTAAAAGAAAAATATCCTGTAAACTTTTTAATGATTGCTACGAATCATAATTAGTATTTTTAATAATATAATATGATTAAATCGATTTGGCTTTTCGGACCGGAATCCGAAAAGTGTGTAAAGTTTATATTTTGGTTTGCAAAATTATTATTCAAAACTCAAAAAATACGTCGGATAACAACCAGTTTCAAGTTTGAAGAGATTGTTATTAAATTCTATTTTATGGTATTGTTGTTTGGTAATTGTATATCTAGTACAATCAGCGTACAATATTATTTTACCTTTATTATACGTTTTGTCGAGAATGAAGTGGTAATAAGTTAATGTCATTTCATCAATAACAACTGCTGCGCTTATAACGGTGGAGGGTGGGGTGGGGTGGAGAGGATCATTTAGGATTATTATATATAAAAATGAAGCCAACAATTATTAATGTACACATTTTTCAACATTATAAAGCAGCCGTTCATTTTTTCATCAAAAAGTAACAGTTATTTCCAAAATGTAACATCATGTACGACAATTTTACGTTTATTTCTCGGAACCAGTTAAGTTAAGTTGTTTCCATGTTAGTCTTCCGGTTGTTGTCACCTAGATCAGTTTGCTCTGCTTCTTCAGACGCTTTATAAAGACGAATATCACTAGAAGTACTAAAGGATGTTAGAAAGTTTGTGGAGAAGCTGGCAGCATGATAAGCAAAATATTAAGTGCAAACTTATCACCGCCACAACACCCGGAAGACTTCAATGTAGTAAACGACGGTCGTGACAACCTACGCTCTTCATGCGGTTTCCATCTATAATGTGGTTGACACGTCGAGTTACTGTGACCTTGAGGCGCCCCTCACGCAATTGTTGCCGCAGTCAGGAAGTTTTTGCCTCTAGCGTGGTTTGCACGTCGAGCGTCAGCAATAGGATAGCTTAACAAACAGAAAATTGTAATTTTCCTCGATTGGCAACTAGAAAATGAAGTTGAAAGAGGAATTATCAAAAGAAAATGAGTTCGTGTGTAAAAATACAACACAAAAGAGAAGTTAGATAAAGGTATCGAAGCAAAAAAGTGGCAAACTAAATCTCGACTAAATAAATTTCATAAAAAAAACAGGATAACAACGAAGAGACTCATTAGGAGTCTCTCTAGCGAAAAGCTTCTAATATGAAAGTGAAGAAGTGAGGTTTCCAGCATGACTAAGTCAAAATTAGTGGAATAGATACAGATTGTCCCAAAAATGCTGAGTTAGCTCTATTGTATATTAGTCCTCCATTATATGGAAATTATTAGTAAGTAAGTATATCTTTATTAAGCGAAAGCTTATATAATTACAATATAGTATACACTTTTTACGCTTTTTTTATTATTGTTTTTTTGTCTCATACTAAACTAAATACTGTGTTGCTATATACTTATATAATAATTTCTTAAATAATCTAATATTTTCACTACTTTTAATTTCATAAGGTAAGCCGTTATATAACACGAGGCCACTCACCAAAACATTCTTTACAGTTTGAGCCCTCTTGTATGTATCTAAATAAAAATTTTCTACGTTTCGAGTGCTATAGTTATGTACATTTTTAACTAATGTCATATTATCAGTTATGTAATTTGGTTTATAACTTTGATTTTTTATTTTATAGATAAATATTAAGCTTCTATACACTATTCTCTGACGTACATTCATTAAACCCAGAGTATTTAACATAAGTGATATCGGAGTATAACAATTACATTTTAAAATTTTTCTCATTGCTCTGTTTTGTATTTTTTGTAACTGCTGCGTTTCATTCTTGTTCAAATTAAATAATATAGTAGAGCAGTAATCCAAATGTGGTGCAGTTAAGGATTTGTACAACAAAAACCTAACATCCATACTCATATTTTTTCCTATTCTACCCAAGAAGTTAACTTTTTTTGACATTTTATTCATTATAAATTTAGCATTATCTTTAAACAACAGATTTTTATCTAAAACTACTCCTAAATACTTTATATTATCTACTTTCTCTAATTCATTATTATCCATATATATTTTAATGTCACTCGTATTTATAGTGCTCAATCCATACTTGCTACCTATGAGCATAAATTTTGATTTCTTAATATTAGTACTAATAGTGTTATTGCACATCCATTTATAAAGACCGGCGAGTTCCGAATTAATTGTTTGTACCATACTATCTAAATCATTACCACATATACAAGCTGATTCATTTTCGGCCCTCACCATGGGGATCTCGCTTATTATTGGAGATAGAGTATAGGTTTAAATTTGGCAAAGTTGCTAAATTTTGTGCTTGTTATGAATCCGAAAAGAAAGTTGATCTGTGACAATTGACGTTCGTTATTTCTTAAAAAAACGCGAAAACCGCATTTTCTTCTTTTACCTATAGCACCTACATTTGGCCCTTTAGAGAAAAAATAAAAACACATTCTCATGGCCACTTTTGAGCCTCTATCCAATGGTGTAATCGAAAATTTTATACGACGTTTCGTTTCTTTCTGACCATCATCAACTATCTAATTTCTTATAGGCGTCATATTGGATTTACACACCATCGGATAGGGTTTTTTTTTCTGATTTCAACCATGTATCACATGTTGACGATAGTTTTTGATATTATGCTTAAATTAAAAAAAATAGATTTTTTAGATAAAATAAGGTAGCCATGAAATTTCAATCTGTCAAACATTTCATTTATCGTTTATTAGTAATACGAAAATGTACAACAACGAAGAAAAACGAGATATGTTAAGTATTTTTTATTCTTCGAATCGAAATACAACAATAGCGAGTACAAGATATTTACAAATGTATCCAGAACGACAACAGCCTCATCGTTCCATTTTTCTAGATCTTGATAGAAATTTGGTCGCGTATGGGTCATTTACTAAGCCGCATAATGTTCATGCCAACAGGAATTTTAATGAAAATCGGCAGAATATTTTACAAATGGTAAATTTAAGGCGTGTTTTGCAAAGTTTTACATACTAATCTTGTATTTTCTAGATAAATAATAATCCATCAACTTCTACACGCGAAGTGGCATCAGAATTAAATTTATCCCAGTCTAGAGTTTGGAGAACTTTACATCAAAATAGATTTAAACCATACAAGATCCACGTTAGTCACACTTTACTACCTGGAGATAATTTAAGAAGACTAGAGTACTGTAATTGGTTATTGGGAAGGATAGAAAATGACGAAAATTTTTTAAATAAAATTATCTGGACAGATGAATCAAAATTTACTAATTCTGGAATGTTCAACAGAAATACGGAGCACTATTGGGCAGTAGAAAATCCCCGACAAAACAGGGCAAGGAGACCACAACATCGTTTTGGAATAAACGTTTGGATGGGTATTTTGGGAAATCGTCTCTTAGGACCAGTTATGTATGAAGAAACATTAAACGGAGAAAGATATTTAAACCTTTGACGTACATACATATCTAACTACCTTGACAACAATATTCCATTAAATCAACTACAACATTTATGGTGGCAACAAGACGGCGCACCAGCACACAACGCGGCAGTTGTTAGTAATTACTTGAATCAAGAGTTTCCAAACCGTTGGATTGGAAATAGAGGAGTTGTCGAATGGCCTGCGAGATCACCTGATTTAAGTCCGCTTGATTATTTTTTATGGGGATATGTTAAAAATAATATTTATAAATTAGATGCCCCACAAAACATTGAACAATTACGAGACAGACTTCAGAATGCCTTCGATGCAGTTCCAAGAAGAACTATACAAAGAGCTGTTCAAAATGCCAGAAGGCGTGCCCAACTGTGCATTAATGAAGATGGCCAGATAATTGAACATTTACTGTAATTGTTTATTGTTTACCTTTTTATGTATGTATTTTTTGTAAAATATCCTATCGATTTTCATTAATATTCCTGTTGGCATGAACATTATGCGGCTTAGTAAATGACCCATACGCGACCAAATTTCTATCAAGATCTAGAAAAATGGAACGATGAGGCTGTTGTCGTTCTGGATACATTTGTAAATATCTTGTACTCGCTATTGTTGTATTTCGATTCGAAGAATAAAAAATACTTAACATATCTCGTTTTTCTTCGTTGTTGTACATTTTCGTATTACTAATAAACGATAAATGAAATGTTTGACAGATTGAAATTTCATGGCTACCTTATTTTATCTAAAAATCTATTTTTTTTAATTTAAGCATAATATCAAAAACTATCGTCAACATGTGATACATGGTTGAAATCAAAAAAAAACCCTATCCGATGGTGTGTAAATCCAATATGACGCCTATAAGAAATTAGATAGTTGATGATGGTCAGAAAGAAACGAAACGTCGTATAAAATTTTCGATTACACCATTGGATAGAGGCTCAAAAGTGGCCATGAGAATGTGATTTTATTTTTTCTCTAAAGGGCCAAATGTAGGTGCTATAGGTAAAAGAAGAAAATGCGGTTTTCGCGTTTTTTTAAGAAATAACGAACGTCAATTGTCACAGGTCAATTTTCTTTTCGGATTCATATTAAGTACAAAATTTAGCAACTTTGCCAAATTTAAACCTATACTCTATCTCCAATAATAAGCGAGATCCCCATGGTGAGGGCCGAAAATGAATCAGCTTGTATACAACATAGTATCATCCGCAAATATATGCATTTCGCAATTATTAACATTTGAATGTAGGTCATTAACATATAAATTAAACAACAAAGGTCCCAATACAGTTCCCTGAGGTACACCATAAGAAGTATCTGTCTTTTCGGAGAATACACCATTATGTTTAACCACCTGACAACGATTATTTAAGTATGAACTAAGCCATTCTCTGACTGTATCCCTAATACCTATTCGTTCTAATTTTCTTATAATAATTGCCTATCAATAGTTTCAAATGCTCTACTGAAATCTAGAAATACCGTTAAAACAATATGTCCATTGTCTATCGCTTTCAGCCATTTGTCACATATATTAACTAACACCGTTTCACAGTTGTATCCCTCTCTAAAACCTGACTGCCTCTTATGTATAACATCATTTCTGTTGCAATAATCCTGTAACTGGTTCCGTACACACAACTCTAAAATTTTCTCATAACAAGGAACAGTATTAATTGGCCTGAATTCTTCGCAAAGTTTTGTACCTTTAATTTTTGGTACTGGCACGACGTAGCTTGTCTTCCACTCCTCAGGAAATACACCAGTTTGCAATGAAGCGTTAATTATATCAAGAAGTCTGTTAGCTGAGTTCATACATACATCTTGTAATACCCTTGAAGTTATACCATTGCCTGTAACATCCCCGGTGTTTTTCATATTCTTAAGCATATATTTTAAATCAGCCATAGAAATGGTTTCAAATTGGTACAGTTTTTCCTTTTCCTCAATTCCCCGGACAGCATTTTCATATGAAAAATCATTTGGTCTAGGTATCCCTTTTACTATATTCTCTATACTCGATACGAAATATCTATTAAACATATGCGCTGTAGTCAAATCATCACTAATCCTTTGATTATTGAATATGATGGCCTTTTGGTTAGAATGACTGTCTGTCAGGAACAATTTCAAATTTTTCCACATTTCTCTAGGGTTTGTCTTGTTGCCATCAATTATCGTTTTGAGATAACTTTCTTTCTGTTTCTTTACTGATTTAGTTACCGCATTCCTGCAATTTTTATAGTCATTCCAACTTTCTTGTGTGTTAAGGACAATAGCCGCTTTGTATTTATCATCTCTAATCCTCATCATCTGTATAATTATTGGAGTTATCCATTTATTCCTCTTATGTGTCTTAACTAGCGATTCTATCCTGGGACACATTACTTCAATTATATTTTGTATTGCATTTTGCCATGTCTCAGTCATTTCATTAACATCACCTGTATTATGCCATTCAGTTTCATACATGTGATTATGTAGGAGGGTGACATCATAATTTTTAAAAATACGTTTTACTATCGTACATTCATTGGGTTTTAAGTTTAACAGTTCACCGAACTGCATCGATAATATACAATGATCTGCTATTATTGGGGTTGCATGAACAGTATGCTGCAGGTGTTTGCCATTTGTCACAATATAATCAATAAGGGTTCCACTTGTGGGTGTAATTCTAGTACACTGTTGTACTATCTGGATCAATGCATTTCTATAAAATAATTCTTTAATTTTATTACTGTAATATGTATTATTGTTGTAATCTATATTGAAATCTCCCATCTATTCACTTGAAAATGTTTACAAACCCGTAAAATCATGTCGTAACAATTCCAAAAGTCCAATGAGACAATGGTTGATATCATAAAATCAAAATATGTTTGTTTAAGACCCCTACAAAAATAGATTCATCGTCAGTACTTGTGGATCTCCTGCCTATGAATTTGAAAGATAATCA